>DF239598.1:0-52300 GCA_000507305.1 Breviolum minutum Mf 1.05b.01 | reverse complement strand
AGTAGTAGTAGTAGTAGTAGTAGTAGTAGTAGTAGTAGTAGTAGTGGTAGTAGTAGTAGTAGTAGTAGTAGTAGTAGTAGTAGTAGTAGTGTAGTGGTAGTGTAGTGGTAGTAGTAGTAGTAGTAGTAGTAGTAGTAGTAGTAGTAGTAGTAGTAGTTCGACTATTGGGGACCATACCATGTTGGGGGCCGGCTCACACGCAACACGGGAAAATTATATATATATATATATATGTTTTTTTTGAAATATATACAGATATTTATGAATGTGGATGCATTGGATATTACAAACCCGTGGCTCGAACACATTTGAACACAACTTTGCAAGGCTTCATCATGGCCGAAGTCATGGCTTTTTCAGACCTGAAGGAGCTTGCTAGCGAGGCAAATGTCAAGGCCAAACGTTGTCGTGTTGATCTATCGTTTGCCAATTTTAGCCGAATGAATTCGTTCATATTGCCAATGCTGAATTAACTCAGCGAGAATGGAATTGCGAAAAATTAACCTGATGACAAGTCACGTCCACAGTTTCGAGAGAAATGCGGATATGTTGGAATGTGCCTATGCCAAGCCCCGTCTAGTGGTGATTGCAAATTGGATTTCACATATATGCATTTATATACGTGTACTGTCTGTTTGTCTTTTCTTAGACATAGACATAGATTATACTAGCTAGCATCCACAGCAACATGTAAGCATACGCATTCCTACCCGCATACGGGCACAATAAAGTAAGGTTCAAATTTATTACGATTCCAAGTGATGCTTTTGTTGTATGGGACACTGAGTGAGGGTATAGTAATGTATAGCATAGGTTCTGAGTGCCCAGCGGGATTGTCAGAAACAGCAGATACGCAATTGTGTTATTGTCAGTCTTGGCATGCCACCTTCCACCTCAGTGTCCAGTCGGAGTTTGAGGGATGAAAGGCAAAATGCTCAGCCAGGCTGGCAAACCACAAAAACAAGCGCCAATACTGCATTGGTGAATACTATTGAGATATGTAACTATGTACCAATAATACATTTGATATTTCATACCATACTGTACATGTCATATATACATATTAGCACCATTAAGGGGAGCGCAGCTAGGGTTTTGAAAGTTACGGCAGGCAGCCGGCAAGTACCGGCAAGAAGGCAAGAACTACGAGGCGCAAACATGGAGCTGTTGCTAAGGAGAATGGTCAATTAACTGTGGGCTTGATAAGCATGGCAGGCAAGCAGGTATTCCGCAGGCTTGGGTTGGATTTCAATTCCTGACAGGTACAATCTGGAGACGTGATATTCTTCAAGTTCAATCTTGGCAAGGGCAAATGAGCCGCTATTGATAGCTGGCTCGGTGTTTGCTCTAGTTTTTGGGCGTAGCGAAGACAGCGATGCTTCAAGCACACGCTCAATTGGAACGAGGTGTACAGTTTTGCAATCATGGCAAAATGAGTTTGTGCCCGCTTATCTGTTCTGAGCTACTGATCGGGCGACATGGGCCGACCCTAGCCTAGGATGTGCACAGCAAACTCAAGGTGGCTTACACTTCCAACATGCGCTTTGTAGCAGAACCATGAATCGCATGCAATTTCGTAGTGCATAGGTTCAAAATAAGGTGTGACAGGACGGCAGTGATAAACATTCGCGAGTACTTTTGCTCACAGTGGCGAGTGAATAGGCAGCATCAGCTAAAAGATATTAATAGCAATTCGTGAGGGCACAGCAAGCTCAAGCCCAACAATATCTATGCAATTGGTACCGCACGGGACCCATTTTGACCGAGTTTTGCATTTGATGGCAGTGAGAGCCCTGCCCTGGCTGCATGGTCGAGGTTGGGGAGTCCGAGTCCAAAACTCCATGAATAGGTTTTGNCCCCCACTTCTACTACTACATGGCTACGACTAAATACTACTGCTACTACTACTTTTAGTACTACCACTACTACTTGTACTTCTAGTACTACTGCTGCTACTACTTCTACTGCTGCTACTGATACTGATGGTGCTACAATACCGCCATTACCAGTATGTACCTCCAAATGCCTACTAGATTGAAACTTCCAACAATACTCCAATGCTTTTCTCTGGTACGACAATACCGCATTTAATGCTTACTACATTAATAAAACCAACAATGCTCCAATGCGATTCTTTTTGTCATTACATAACATACCAATGCAAATACTTTTTAAAGACATGTACCACTAGGGGAAATGACCAATCAAAATGTTTAACATGGATATATATGTGTATGGATGGTCCGGCGTTGGGTCGCACCCCCCAACCCAGGGGTGGTGGTGTTTGTGGTGGAAGTTCTAGTAACTAGTAGTAACAATATTAGTATTAGAAGTAGCTCGAGAAGTAGAAGTAGAAGTAGTAGTAACCGTTCTAGTACTATAGTACCACGTAGTCGTAATATTACTAGCAGTAGTAGTAGTAGTAGTAGTAGTAGTAGTAGTAGAAGTAGTAGTAGTAGTAGTAGTAGTAGTAGTAGTAGTAGTAGTGGTGGTGGTAGTAGTAGTAGTAGTAGTAGTAGTAGTAGTAGTAGTGGTAGTGGTAGTGGTAGTGGTAGTGGTAGTGGTAGTAGTAGTAGTAGTAGTAGTAGTAGTACTACTAGTAGTAGTAGTAGTAGTAGTAGTAATAGTAATAGTAGGAGGAGTAGTAGTAGTAGTAATAGTAGGAGGAGTAGTAGGAGTAGTAGTCGTAGTAGTCGTAGTAGTAGTAGTCGTAGTAGTAGTAGTAGTAGTAGTAGGAGATGTAGCAGCAGCAGTAGCAGTAGCAGTATTAGTAATTTGTGAATGATGGTGCCATACGCCATACAAATTTTATCATTCTCAAAATTGCAAAACCTTACAACCAAAATCAAGGTAGACATCCGTAACCACCACCGCCCACTTGTAGCCCATAAATGCCTCGTAGTTGGTATCACAATCCTCTGTGCCCACTCCTCAAGGCTCCATCGATGATTGCGACGCAACTTGGCCAAGTGACTGTCCTTGCAAATGCAGTCCTATTCATATTCTGTGCGGATTCCAACCTTCAACAAAATCTTCATGGAATCAGCCGCCCAACAGTTTGCAACTGTTCTTTTCCTTTTCATGTCACGTTAAAGTTTCTGAAGAAGCTTTTGCAAAGCAACCTCTCCTAGGAAAGAATCACCCCCCCCACACTGATACAATTTCTGCTGTCCAGCAATTAACTTAATTGGTTTCCATTCCCACGCCCGGTCTCAAGATTTCCTGTGCCCCACAGCTGCTTCTGCACCATACGGACGGAGTTCTAAGGTGCTAGCCATGTCGATGAAGGACCTTTTCAGCTGACCCCAGGACAGCTCCAGTCCCAGTTTTTGTCTGCCAGGCCTGAAAAAACCGAACAAGACTCTTTTCAATTTCATCCATGCCTGCCACAAAGGCCGCTGCGGCAAGTGACCAGCTGGGTGCGCGCATTTGACAAATCTTTGAGAGACTATTCCAAGCCAATCCTGTCAAATCTGCTCCAACCAGTCTGTCGCCGCCGGATGCTGCATTTACTTGCCAGAAACTAATTGCACAATATGCAGTGGCAATATGTAACACACACACACACACATATATAAAGTTTAGATTTATATAAACGCATATTATATCATATTATCATTATTGCAGACTATTTCTTGCATACGGGTATGAACCTTCTGAGTGCAGAAAACTTAGTTCAACACGAAATAACACCCGCAGAACCACTCTTCCGCCATGCACAACATATGACTCATGAATGGTTTAGCAAAGTCAAACCTCTCTGGTAGCCTGCCTTGCTTGTAACTCATCTCATCCCCCAATAATGCCAAAAAATTATGGCAAACTTATGATCGCAGGCTATTTGCTTGAGCCACAGGTGTGAGAGTCTACTACTTGTACAGGTAACGTGGTGCGCAATGAAGTGAAGAAACCTGGAAATACAACAATCCAAAAACATGCTCTCGACAGGATGGACTGTACAAGTCGCAACGGAACATTCAGGACCCGACTTAATCACAGTCATGCAATGTGGTTCCACAATCTGGAAGAGCTGGCCCAACACCACCTGAATGGCTTGACACTTGTTGGTGCGAGGCGGGCCAACAAGAACAAGTAAGTAACCAATCGTTCCCTGTGAAATCTGGGGAGTGTACATATATATGCGACCCCCCCCGGGCCTACCTTTGAAGATAAAAAGTTGCTTTCAGAGGAAAGTTTGCATAAGTGATTTTGTGAGGTGATGCAGTTACATATCTAATGATTTTGTCAATTGTGTTCAATGTAATGTCTTGGTCTCTACAATGTGCTTTGCAATGGCGGTCAAGCCATTTTTTATGTCTAATTCCTCTTTTATCCTCTTTTGTACGTATCAATAATAATTGATAATGTTGTTGATAAATGTTCATTGTATTTTTTTTCATCAGGAATATTTTGAAACAAGAAAACCATATCAAGTGTATCTATTCCGCGTTTTTGTTCTTAGGTTGCAAAAATGTAGGTTTGAGAGACTTGACGTTCACCAAACCTGCATATACTCAAAAAAAATCAAACGTTTTGATAGGGAAAAGTCGCCAAACCTGCATATACTCAAAAAAACAAAAACCAGTTCATCTATGCCAGTCAGTCCCACAAAGAGTCTGAGATTTTTGTTTTTTTGGGTATATGCAGGTTTCGTAACTTTTCACGATGACAGCTTCTATTTTTTTTTTGAATATATGCAGGCTTTGTGCACTCTAGTCAAAATCATGCATTTTTAGCTTCTCATGCAGGTTTTGGAGAGGTGCAAGTCAGAAAGCCTGCAGATGGTATGCATTTTTGAAGTGAACAAAGCTCAAATTAAAACCGGATTCCGGTTTTGATTTTTGTTCTAATTTATCTTATTGAAAAATAAAAGAGCCATCAAAACAACACCAATAGGATGTGCATAAAAGACTGAAATTTACAGTGTTTTCTGAGCATGTCTTTGAATGTATTCAACACCACACTTGGTGAGTGATACATTCCCCCCCCCCTCCCCAGGTAGGCCCTGGGGGGCTACCATACTGTATATATATATATATTTTTTTGTGATGCAAATCATATATATATATTTAGGCTTCGGCACAGCTTCATTTTTCCGGTGTGCGACTGTAGGTTTTAGAACTGTGGGGAGGATTTCTCCCACAGTTCCCTCTTTCATTATCAAAACCTCTCAAATCAAATTCTTCTATACATACCGTGCTTCCATGGCAGGAAGACAAGTTCTGACTCCATGGTAGGAGTTTCATGAAACTGTGATCCATGGCAGGATCAAAAACATCGAGCAAAGTGACTACGAGACCACAACACCTATTTCACTGACCTCAGCCTAAGTTTCAAGCAGAATACCTATCAATATTGAGATAGACTTTTTATATACATTGTATAGAGCAGATCGTTTGGTACATGTATCTGTTTGGGCTGAGTAAAAATCTCTTTTGTGGAATCGGCCATCTTCGCTGAACTTTAGAAGTTGATGATGGCCTTCTCTTGCAAGCTAGGTGTTTCCAGGTAGCTAGGTGAGAGGTGAGCAGAACTGGCCCGTGAAGAACACCACTTCTGAATGTGCTGCACCACAAACGTTCAACAAATAGGCTCACAGGATGTGCAAGGCCCTTGTCTCATGGGAAGATGTGGGAAGGACAAAAGCCAATGTGTTTGGGGTTGCCTTGGCGTTCCTTCCTTTCTTGGTACAGTAAGCATGCTGTTCAACGCAGGCAGTATTTTTTACACACATATATATATATATAGATATACATTTTTAAGATTATATATACCAAAAATATCGAAAAATCATACAGACTATATACATACTCGTAAGATCTCGCAAGCAATATCTGTGTTCATCTTCTTTCGCTACCTCTTTAGCAACAGAACAAGTACTTTTGCTGGGGCTGTTCATTGCATACCAAAGGCCTTTGCAAAGGAAACTCCTTGCGTTGACCTTGTCTCAACTCTTAATTACAGTAAGTGAAAAAATCACATGCCATATCTGAAACTTTGAAACCTATGACTTGATCGCCCCACTGAGCCCGAACCAAGGTCCCATGCCCAGGTCAATGCTGTGCAGCATTGTACTGCCGACTCCTGCATAATTGCCGCCTGCAGGGCAAGCAAACAAACAAATTCAATAGCTGATGTTGCTGGTACTTTCCCAATATTATTTGCTCCCAAATGGTGTTTTGTTTGGGTTAGCAGTAAAGCGACGCGCAAAAATTAATACCACATGCAGTAGGGCTAAATATTTGTCAGCCTATATTTTGGGAGCCTCTCCTTCCCCCAAGGACACCGACCTTCAGCAGAATTAGAAATTTCTGAACATTTGACAGGGATTCTCTCTATTCTCTGAAACTACTTCACTTGCCCCTTCAAAGTACACTTTGCGAACCGGGATGACCGTTGATCGGTGTCACCAGCAATGCAACATGGCGACGTCTGAGATTACTCACAACCAGGAATCTCCTTTTGATTCTATATACTATAAACTTGGGAAAATCTTTGCATTGCTCTGCAGCAGGAATCAAACCCTGCATAAAACAGTCAGAGTATGCTGGCGACAAAACGACGACTCGAAGCAGAGTGAACAGGGTTAGCCACCGCACAGGTCGTGCCCTTGCTGAGATAAAGAATGCATAACTAAAGCCAAAACATTGATAAACAAAGGCCTTTGCAGCCCGCCAACTCTTAAGTCATTAAGTGTCATTCAGTAGTACAAATTACCAGAAAAAACTCTGAGCAAGTCAAGTGATGCAGCTCATTCTTATTGTATACCAGCTTTTGTACTAAACCCGTTTGGCACCACACCTGTAGCCGCGACCAAGTCTTGCTGGCTGGCCCGTTGCCAGGTGCTCCGAACATGCCTGGAAAAGAGATGAAAAGAGAGAGTGCCAATGTGCCATGGTGGCGAACTGTGCGGCTGCCATTTGGATCATGAAAGCGGGTGAGCCACCGTCTGACTGAAACTCTTGTACCAGTATTGTTCTAACGACACTTGCGCCATTCCCCATAGCTAACCCAAATTCACGCCATTTTTGCCGAAATTTCAAAAAGAACCTGTACTTGTAGTATCGTTTGCCCATTTCTTTGATCAGCGCCACAACAAAGGCCTAAGAAACAACCTCTTTGGTCAAAGCACGACAAAGCTCATGTGTTGAAGAAACACCCCAATGCCAGTAACTAGCAAGTATGTCTGTGTGCAGTGCAGACTTGAGATAAGTCTGTGGAGCATATATTAATGTGTGTGGAGAACGGTGCTGGATGGCGTCTGCGTCCGGAGAACGGTACTGGATGGAGTATGCGTGCTGAGAACGGTGCTGGATGGTGTATGAATAAAATCACCGATTCTTGCAAACAATCACAAAATCGTCGAAAAAGTGTGGATCACGATCGTATGTGCGAAGTTACAAAACCGTGCATATACCACGTAAAAATGCCTCGCGCGCCTTCTTCAGGATTTCCCAGCTCCACCCTTTTTATAGTGATTAAAAGACCAATCAGTCCGGTGCTGTGAAGCACGTTGCTATGTGTGAAGAACAAATCTTTGCTCGTATGGGTGAAGAACGAATCTTTGCGCGTACGTGTGATGAATCAATCGTTGTGCGTATGTGTGAATCATGAATCTAGGTGTGGAGAACGGTTGTCTTTCACAACCCATTTCACCTCAACCCTTCAACCCTGCAATGCGGTCATTTGCATCAGCTGCCATATAAACTGGAACAATGAGTATCAGGACAAACAGGTACCTCAACCGAAGTGAGGAATTCGCAGAGTGAAGAACGAAAAAGACTGTGGTATGTGATAACTCCTGAAGAATGGGGATCCAGGGTTTAGAATATGCCAGGGTTTAGAATATGTAAAGGATGGACAATTCAATAGGAAAAATGGCACTTGGACAACATTTCTTGGAGTTAGGTCCTCAGTGCTACCTTACATCGATTCCGATGCCACCCTAATGGATACAATGGGGCTGCAACCTGCAGGAGGTCTCTGTCTCTGCGCAGCCCTGGCAAGTCTCTGCCCGCCCTTTTCTGAAAAAACCTGTGAACAAAGCCAGCCTGCAAGAGTCTCTTCCAAAAAGCTCGCAGTTGGGAAGTCCACAGGCCTCGGGTAAAGGGTGACTTACCTGATATTCGCCGGACTATCTTTGGCGAATGTGACTTGGATGACTTGGGCACATTTGAGTGGCATGGAAAGATTTGAGATGGCATCGCGGTTCAAAGCACCGATGATGCACCGCTGCGGATGCAGTACAATGAGTATGCAGCATTGCAGCAATATGTTATGGATACACCTCCAAAATAAATGGACACCGCAAATCCTCATATTATCTCAGATTTCAATGTTACTGTAAGCCATAAGCCAACTTACAATGTTACAGTAAGAAAAAATGACCGTGCGTGCGTTTGCATTGTGATAGCTATGTCAACATCAGGCACCCCAACAACAATCCAGAACACAAAGCTGGCTTGACGGAGAAGCCCGAAAAACGATGAAAAACGCTGTGAAGCCAAATGTAGACCTATGTAAAGCCAAGGGCCAAAAGTACAAACTAAAATGTGGCCTCGCAACAGGACAAAAGGAAAGGAGTCGTTGCAACATATGATTGATATTATTGTTGTTATGATGGTGATAAACAGAGGGCCTGCTGCAAGGACGTCTAGCGCTTGGACATGGTTTTTGAATACTTGTTTGGCTGGGTAAACCTTGGAAAACTTGATAATCTTCCCCAAATCGCAGCAACTATAAAGGTTCTTATTTCCAAAATATGGGGGGAAGAAGCCGACAACTTTAATGGCCGTAGCTGGGTGCTATCTAAGGGTGCCACGCCGGACATGAGCTTGTGCAGTCCAAGGCACAACATGTCCGTCCTCTCTGCCTGTGAGTGAGTGATGAAAAAGATTGAAAAAGTACGGAAAAGTGCGAATGCAAACAGCCTGGACTCATCCACATCACATGCAAGGGGACTTCAGCATGCACGAAACACGAAACTCTCCTGTTGAACTTGACAACTTCAATCGAATTCAAGATTTTAAATGTAAAATATATATATATATATTAAATATAGATATATATATATATATATATAGTATATCTAAAAAACATTTCACAAAAAAAGACCTCATGAATCCTCATACACAAATGGTACCCTTCACATCTGAGAGTCCAAAGTGGCACAGCAAAAGCAAGTCGGCAAGTCACCCTAGCATCAAACAGGGAGCAACTTCCAAATTTACAACCTCAGTTCACACGCACAAATTGCGATCCTGGGCTGCATTTAGCCAGTGGGTCACAGGGGATGCAAGCATTCGAATTCGAAAGTGCTATTCCCAAAGCCGATCTAAGAAGGTGAAGCAATGGTGCCCAAAGACTGGAATGAATACTGGAATTGAAGACGTGGAAGTCCAAGTATCCCAAATATCCTTAAGTATCCTTAAGTCCTAAAAGATCCTGCAAGGCAAAACCAGTACCGCTGGAAACAAACCAGCAAACAAACAGACAATCATGAGACACACTTGCACCAACACACTCATTATTTTAGACTCTAGACGCCAAAACTGGGCTTAGCACTCACGGGCCCAGGCATGACCCTTGGGGTTTCTACCTGGAAAACAAACGGATTGCATTTGTGGCCTCTGCCAAGTGTTGATTTACAAACATTTTGGGATGGACTACAGACTACAGGGGCGATAACCAGGACAATAGTAAGCACTCTTTGGCGTTGTCATACTTGTCTCATCTTGTCTCGTTGCACTCTCCGTGCAAAGGAGTCGTAGAGTGGAGTGGGGGATCAGCAACCGCTACTGCCACTGCCAGCCTGGAAAGGCACCTCCTGGCATGGAAGATCAAGACACAAACTCAAACTTCCAACCACGACGTTTGATTGATTTGATTCGCCTGATGAGTCCCAGGGGGCCTAGTTCCTTGATCCACACCTTTCAGTCAACAGGAGAGTGGTGTCCGCAGGGATGTAAAATGTAAACAAAAAACATACGAGTACCAGAGTTCATCGGTTCCAAAATTAATGCTGCTATGCAGTGACATAGGTCTGGTCCTCTAAGAGACGCGGACGCAAAACACAAAGTGGAAATATGGCAAGCCTTACGCCAGGATACAACAACCCAGTCAAGTCCAACTTTGATCCAATCTTGTTCTCCGCCGGAACCCACCTGCAAACCTATTTGAGGTGACAAATTGCACAAATTACCCCTTGGATCCCCATCCGCTGCTCCCTCCAGGACGCCTCATGCTGTGGTATGAAATTCAAGGTTGGAGCTCGTCTCTTCTCCATGAGCTCACCGTTCGAATGTTGTTCAGTTATACAAACATGAGGAGGGGAGGGGGATCTTGTCAAACAACTTGTGGACTCGTGGCTAGCAATTGCCTAGCAACAAAGCCGCCAGTGCCCAAAGGGTTGTAATTAGATGTTTATATAATGTCAAAATAAGAGCAGCGTAGAATGGCGTGATCAAATGAACTCGTGATGCATTCATTGCTTTTACAGTATCGAATAGTAAAGTATGATATGTATTGATATGTCACCTCTGTGAGATGGCATCTGAATAAAATCATCCTGGTTGGCCAATCACGTATGCATGCAACGGGGATTTCCAGGGTGTTGCAGTACTCTGAATCAAACGCAGCCGTGTGAAACTGGTTCAGCTCAAGTCTGGCAAGTATCGTTCGGTTCGAGCAAAGTGGATTCAGTCCAACATGTCAAGTGTGAAAGTACTTCCTGCGGTGTAGTTGAGACGACATCATTTTAGCACTCTTTCCATCTCAGCAAAGCAAGGAAGTGTGGATAGAACACCTAATGCTCAAGGATAAGAGCCTTCAAAGTTTTTTCAATGTCAGTAAACGTCAGTACAATTGGCAGTTGACAGCTACTAGAAACGTTGGCTCCTCAAAGTCGGAAAAACAAACTATTACTAAAGCATGCTAAAGCTGAAAAAGAGTTGGATCAATGTGTAAAATTGGAGAAGTGCCTGGGAAATTTGTAAGCATTGGACAATAAGATGAAAAAGAGCGCCCTCTCACTTCTCAACTCAAAGTAAAACAGCAAAAAATAGGGACCGTGATGGACTCTTGGCAGTTTAACGCGAATACGAATACACGGAACATATGGCAAAATGTGCCTCGCAAGAACTAAAACTAGGAAGCTGAACTGCGACAGGAGAGCAAGTTTTTCCATTCAGCAGTTGACAGTTTGATGGGAAGTCTCAGCCCTGGTTGCAACATCTTGCAGCCACGTTGTGGTAGGGCCTGTATGGGTGACTGTCACACCTCAACGTACTTGGACGTTGTTGGCGGGCTAGGCACTGTGGCCTCAGCCCACTTTCTGAGTACTGCGGATATTGCATAAACCGTGGTTACATAGAATCCCATGGGTATGAAGAAACGCGCGGTCACAGGCCACGAGTTGCATTTGTGTTGCCAAGCTGCCCCGTGTTTCACTTTGTGCTTTCATTTGCTTTCAATAACGGAAAGATGTGTCCCTCTGTCAGTTTTGCAATCGGCGATCAGTCTGGCAAGTTTACAGCATGTTTAGACGGCGTCCAGGCCCGGGCCAAGCTGGATCTTGCTTCCAAATCAAATATATTGATTACATACGATCCATAAATGCAGTAGGCCACCGCAAGCTCTTCACTTCCCTGATTTGGATGTTTCCAAGTGTTTCCAAACACTGTAGATGCATAGTAGCTATATTCATATACATATACAATTTGTTTATATAATATAAATATGAATAAAAATAAATAATATATTCATATATACTCAGGTCCAGTTTAGATGATGTAGTCTCTTGCCTGGAGCAATCATCAGAATTCTCTGTACAAATCACAGACCAGACATAAAATGACTAATTACATAATGGAATATAATGGAATGCTACCTGCTGTGGATGAAATCCTGTGAAATCTGGACACCGCAAGCAACCATCCGCTACCCTCAGCTCAGCCGGGAAAAGGCCTGCCACCTCAACAAATAGACGAAACAATAGAGATCCGTTTTTTGTGTTTTATGATGGAATTTCTCATGCGCTGCTTCTTTCAGTTCATGGTTTGGGCAGTGGGTTTCCTCTTTGGAATCCTTCCCACGCTCCCGTTCACCTAGCCTACACACACAAAAACTGCAAACTATGTCAAACCAGCAACATCCACCAAATCCATTTCAATTTTTTCATCTTCAATGGTGTTCCCTAGCCAGCATTGCCCGGCAACCATAAAGGTTCACAGTAAAGCAAACATTAACAACATGAAGCCATTCTCGCTCTCTCTCTCTCTCTCTACCTCTGACCTATCCAATGGTGTACACCTGCAACATGTTGGCTCCACAACTATCAGTGGCATGGGACCAGCTTTCTGACACCCATTAGACCGAAGCTCCAAGCGCTCTGCTCGAGCCTTTTTCGTGAAGGTGTGGCACCTGCAGGGTGCAGTCGACCCTACAGGGGGTGATCTTAACACTGTACCAGGGGGGAGGACATGTCATGCTTGGCTGAGCTTCTGGAGAGGCACGGAGGTGTAGAGATGGAGGGAGAGACCACACCATTTCTGAGGAGGGATGAGTACTGCAACCTTTAGCACGCACCCAAACTTTCAACCTGTGGTAGAACATGTAAAAACATGTGAAGGCATGTGCAACATGTAAAAAATCGAAAAACATGGAGGCTGCGATTTATCCAATAGATTTCAATAGAGAAATTGCCAGCTTTGCTGCTATGGATGCAACTGGAAACTTTGAAACTCTTCAAATCTCAGCGAAGATATCGAAGTCGCAGCGGCGAAAGTCCCAAAATTTTCCGAATCCGAAGGATGCCCGAACGCTATTTCTTCGTGGCCACTGTGGAAAAGTATTTCACTAAAGGTTGAAAAGCGCTTGCAAGATCTCGCGCCAACAAAATGTACGTTTCTAAGCGTCTCATATGGTTGCGATCGAGCTTCTGGAGCTTCAGAATGATTGGTCAGTCAGGGTGAAGCTCAATGCAGGAACTTGTATCTGCCGCCAACCAGGCTGAACAAATCGTGTATACAAAATGGACCAAGGCTGCTGGAGCCGTTCTAATGCTCAGTCTTTTACCCCAGCAATGCTGCTCTGTTTGGTTTCAACTCGGGGAGTATCACGTTCGCTGTTGAACTTGCTTGTCCTGTGAAATTCCTCAGCCCCGGAAGTCTGGAAACATTTCTGCCAAGAAGCTCATGGCTGGCCCTGATACTGCTTCTGTAGAATCACCCTCCGCCCAATTTGTCGCTGCTCCTTTATCTTTCACTTGCCAGCAAGTGTGAGATAGGACCAAGCGTCGTGCCCACCTGGGCAAGAGCATTGGACAGGGGCCGTCCTCACATGGCAATAGGTTGATGCAGCCTTTTTCTGACAACACAAGGGGCTGCTTCCATTCGTACGCCTGCGTCACAAGTTCTTGTCAGAAACAAAAGGGGTTCCCTCAATAGTTCTAAGACGATCCATGCTGTCACGAAGCAAAAACACAAAACTTAAACCACGCGGTGCAATACAAAAAAGATCCAAAAAATGTACAATGAACCACTGAACCACATCCCTAACATCTTTTGCAAATGCAAAGCAAAAGTGTCAATGTGAAGCTCCAAAGGTCTTTGAGAAGCCCAGCTCTTCAGCACGTTTGCAACATGTTTTTCTGGAGACAGCTTTACCTGGGAGTATCGCTGCATCCACTGGGAAGAATTCAAGGGAAGGGACAATAATCCCAAAATGGGAACCAACAAAAACGTACTAAAGGAGCAAAATGCGTGCATGTATTTTGCCTCCTTAGAGAAATTATATATATATATACCCACACTGGGCTTATCACACATTGTGCTGACCAATCATGTTCCATTTTGGCTGACGCCCAGTTGCCCCAGGAGACCTCCAGCCGGAACACTTTCCACAACTTGGATGCAGGCGTACAAAGGTCTTATTCTGTAAAGCTAGCAGTGGTTCCTTGGAAGGGTTTGTGGTTGGTTCATTGAGGCTACCGAAAGAAATGGATAAAGGGCTTTCGTCGTATGGCCTGTGTGGCCCAAACGCCTGAACAAACTGTAGTCCCTCTTGTCCCGTTTGTCTGTCGGCCACTTTTGCTTTTGACTGTGCTGACATGTTTCATGATGGTTCCAATCGAAAAGGATAAACTCTTGACTTGGGCTTTCTTTCAGTCATGCTGCATGTGCCATGCTTCAAAAACTCTCCAGTTGCTCTCTCGACATGCGTCACATCATGTTTAGAACGTGTGAAATTGTATATTGCAATTAGGTTCGGCTTGAGGTTCAGGTAGTCTCTTTCTTCTGGTTGGTTGGTGACATGCAGTTGTGCGCAAAATTACTATAACTTTGCCAAACCCTGCCGATTCTCACAAACTGATGGGCCTGAGCCATGAGACTAGTGCTACCTTCCATAGCTTCATGTTGGCTTGCTATGGCTTGCTTATAATATATATATATAGTTTTTTTTGCTAGTCTGCAATTTCATGGTGGTCTTTTGATTCTTTTTCCTGGCCCATACAAAAGAATGGGCCCTACACCTCGGTGGATTCAATTTCTGGGGTTTTGCCAAGGTTTTTTCCCTCGGAGCTACTGGTCGCTTGGTTGTGTTTGTGGGGATTCTTGTCGTCTTCGTCTGGTTTTGGCTTTGGTTGGGTTCTCTGTGTCGGCAGTGTCCCCTGTTTTTGTTTTGCTTGCGTTTCGCTACTGTTTGTTTTCTGCTTGCCCTTAGTTTGTCTCTGAAGGTTGTGTCTGCTCGGCTGGTTGCTGCCACTATCACTACGACCACTGCCACTGCCACTACCTCTATGACGAAGACTACCAGAGCTACTTCTCTTTTTTTAAATCTTTATAAATATAGACTGCACTAATATAACTAACATCACTACTATCCGATCCCTTCTTGGGGATATCTCGAAGCGAAGTAGTTTCAGTTTTTCTGCTCCGTTAGAGCTGTCTCGACTCTTTTTGTTGTCCTCCCCTTACTTTTCACTGCATGTGTGCAACGTGGATGCACCTGTACTTTCAAGAACTTTCAAACTCTGAACTGTTGACCTTCGGGTTTGGGATGTCAAGCTATCACTCCTACTTGATTCTAGAACATGTCAATGAAAATTGCTTCAATGTCCCAAGCACCCTGAACCCTGAACCCCCTTCAAATCCCAAAACATCGTACACTGCAGTGTGGGGATGCCCATGATTTAGAATAGATGCCTATCACGTGTCAGGGTAATTGCGCCCGCCACAAAAACAAATCCAACAATTTCCTCAAAGAAGTGGAATGGCTCCAAGAGAAAGGCTCTTGCTGCGCCACCGGACATGGCCAATGCACGATCCAGACCTTCAAGGTAGCCAGACTGCGGTGTCATCTGCGTTCCACTATCTGCCAATATTATTTGATGCCCTGGTTGAATATGCTGGACTTCTGGCAACGGCACCAAGTGCAACCTTGCTGTGCAAACCCCAGGGGCTGAAACTCAAAACTCACGAGCAGAACTTCAACACCGAATGTGTCAATGCATCATTCTGGCATTTGGTGAAGAGCTGATGCAACTGGTCGAAAAAACAAAACCCCAAACAACATGGAATCTGCCGGGCAGGGACAAGTCAGGCCGCAAAAGAACCACCCAGTGAAAGAAACCTTTGCCATCCGACATTTCAGATTCCAGAAGTTCGTGACATCGAGCAAGACTTTGCAGCTGCCGGACCTGTTGCACATTGTTCAGGCAAAGCAAAACATCTAAACATTAAACAAATAAACCCAAACATCAACATGTAACATGTCAGAAAATAAGGTAGTGTATCTAAGGTCGGTCGCTTTCTTGAAATAAGCCTTCCTATAGAGTACATGGCGCATAAAATTCGATATATATATATATAATGTATGTATATATATAAATTACTGTAAAAATATATCTATATATCAAAGCCAGTTCAATGGAGAAACTTCCGGTGCACTGACATTATGAAGTATATATATATATAGAGAGAGAGAGAGAGTTGAATAGAGTCGAGATGTACAGTATGGAGTTGAGTAGAGTTCTCACTTTTCCTGACAGGCTGATCTTGGCTTGCCACTTCTTGGTGGCAAGCGCATAATTTGGTGATCTTGGCTGGTCACTTTTTGGTGGCAAGCGCAGTATTTGGGTGATCTTGGCTTGTCAAACACAACCAACAAAACAAACACAACGCCAACAAACACCAAAAAACGACCTTAAAAGCACCACCAACAAATACAATCAACAAAACACCACCACAAAAACACCAAACACCAAAACACCGGCACTCAAAAATCACCACAAAAACCACATCCTATAGGACATTAAATATCTTTCTTTGGCTTGTGTACACCTCCACCCTTGAAACTTCCTCTCGCGGCTCACCCGGGACTACTGCTATAAATCGTAGAACTGTTCTTAGATCTAGACATATCTATGTGAATCTACATGTGATGCAATGCCCTTGATCTCGTGAAAAGACGTGAAAATGAAGCGATAATGCGGCCAATACCATGCCGTGAAAACATGACTGCGGCTGCCTGCTATAATATGCAACTCATGGAAGCAAAATCATGAGCCTAGACTAGTCCAAACATGGCATATTGATGCATCATATGACATCATATGACTATGTGCACTGTTGCTGTCATAAAGCTGCTCAGAAGCCCATTTGAGTCTTCCGCGGCTTTCTCCATGCCACCATGCATCTTCAGGATATGCTTCTGCTAGGTCTTGAAGCTCAGCATCCGGTGCATCATCTCTAAGATCCAACTGCAAGTCAGCCTTTGCAAGCTTCCCAGCATCAAATCCATTCGGACATTCCACATGTTCTAGAAGACCCTGCAGTGCCTCGTGCATTAGAGGGGCAACATCTTGATGGAGCCCAATCTGTGGCTGAGTGGCCAAAGCAAAAATCAAAGAAATGTCAACGTGACCCGCTGTCAAAGGGCAAAGGCTCTGCAAGAGTTGTCCAGCCATTGGTCCAAACCATGTTCCAAACATAGCTCGAGGTTGACCGACGATGCACACTGCGATTCTGACGGGTTCTGAAGGTGCCTTCGCTGATGGCAAGGGAGGCAGGTCTGGCCAATATAACCGCTGCGTCATCCAATCTTGTGCGCGAACAATCTAGCAGGGGCAGGGCCAGCTAGGAGCAACTAACTAGGGATGGGACCCTAATCATAAACAAATCAGAAGCAGCTGTGGGAGAAAACTAGAGTTTAAAGAATGTGAGTTGGGGTGCCAAAAACATCCCAATAGGCAATCTGTCCTCTCTGTGCTCCAACTGACGGTATCTGACAGTCAAGTAACCTCGGCCACACGTGTGTATAGCTTTGCTGCATATGCTGCAAGGCCACGCAAACAAACCTACAGTAGCTGATTGGCTCTGGCGAACAGCAGGTGCAATATGTTGCGGTAGTGGTAGGGAATGAATGAATCAAATTCAAAGAGATTCCAAAAAAACATTGAGAAATAATTAATGGCACGAGGTCGAAAAGATGACGCAATACAATGGCCCATGGGCCAACGCACTTTAGTCTGATATAGTCAACCATCAATTTTGTACACCGCAATTTAAATGCATTCCATAAACTGCATGGCTGGCCAACAGGGCCCCAGGTCACCCCTCTAATGCCGAGAAACCAATGGCATCTCCACATGCCGCGCTTGGCTTAAAAGTTCAAAACCATGACGCAGCTGATCTTTCACGAGGCGCTGCCCAACTGCTTGCTCCCAGCGGATTTCTACCAAATCAAGCTTTTCAGCAGTGCCGACCGCTGCCTGCAACAAGTCCATGGCCTCTTGAGCGAATGGCAGGTCTGGACATTCTGCAAGCGCTGCATCTCTTTGCAGTGCTTTCTGAAGCGCATTGAAGAAAACATCCCAACCCGATAGACAAATGGAGGTTGGATCTCCCAATGATAGGAACCAGTTGGGTACCCAAGAATCTGGATCCAGTTGAGCATCTGTGAGATGCAGGACCTGGGTGACTTCATCCATGGTTTCAGGGGTGAGGAAGGCCACAAACAGAAGTTCTGCAGTAAGGGCGGCAGCTTCACAACTCGGCCCCTTCCTGGTACAGATTTGATATATCAGAGCGATCAAATGATCAAAATCTAACAGTCAAAAAAAGTCCCCTAAATTGAAGACATGCAAACATATGCAAACACCAAAAACACACCAACTTGCTGCATCAGTGGCTCAATCGACTCGAAGAAAAACATCTTCAATTGTCTGCGTTCCGCGGAAGCTAGGGGCAAATTTGGCCAAGCGTCCAACGCTTCCGAAAACAGCCCTCGAGATTGTTGCCAGTCAATGCCATCTACCATGGGTGGCTTGTGACAAGTGCTGATGCAAAAATCGCTATGAAAGTCCACTAGGCAACTCCCCAAATAGCACCAATTGCAAGAAGCGCTTGCGCATATTGCAGGTGCAAACAACCACCCTGACAAAAGCTTCTTCATGTGACACCCAATGCGCAAGCAGGGAGCTGAGCTGCAGCAACAAAATGCATATCCAATCAGCCAACGAACTGGATTTTGGGCATCTTTGAGCCTGTGATTGTTGCTGACAGCGGTCACTGCTATGGGTTGGAATAGTTGAATAGCACCGTGCACCAACCAAACCACATACCATGAAGACATGTCACAACTAGAAGGCGGCAAAATGATGCAAATTGGCTGTTTGGTAGTCAGGTACTTTCGCTGTACATCAGTCAGCCGGAACCCGGAAAGCCATTGCTGAAGTATAGGTGCCTCTAGTGCCAACTAAATTCTCTACTCACTCCACTGTAGCCCGAAACAAGTCTACAATCTACAACTCGTGTCCCACAACCAGTACAGAAATATGGAAACACACGGGAATCACATCAGTAACTTCTGCATGTTGCATGCTAGAGTGCAGCCAAATCCAACAACACCTTTTGCATTTTACACTGCACACAAGCGATACGATGATTACAGTGTATCTGCAAATCATGGAAAACAAACACGCATACACACACACACACTCCCCTCTTGAAGATTCGATTGAACACTTGCTGGCCAGGCAATTCAACGAGATATAGCAGTTGCTTGACCTCTTGATGGCACCTGTGAAATTGATGTAATTCCAATAAAATTTGGCCGATTGCTCAGAAGAATTTGCGATCTGGTGACAAGGCTGTCTTAAATGCAAGCATCCAAAACTATCCCCAACAAATTCCTCCCACTGCGAGCATTGCCTCCGCGTATAATCATCTATATTCTTACTATGTCTTACTGTTGGATGAAACGCCCCTCAACGAAAGCACATTGACACAGTCCAAATTCTTCAGCCCCAACTCGCAAAGGCAGTGACCTCCCAAACTCCAAATATCTGAGCCGAACCTCCACAGCTCTTGCAGACCTTGGGGAGCATGAAATTGCAAGGAGTGACATTTATGCGCATTTAGGTATTCTGATCAGTGTGTTTCTGTTGGAAATTAAAACCCAGAGGTCGACGCCACATGCGTCATGAACTTGCATATATGCAACACATGACGCGTACTGGAGACCGCAACTATTTGCATACGCAGTGCATGGCCAAGCGCTAAAGAACCTCGAGGATACTATATAAACATTTAATCCCGCTCACAGTGGCTTAACGATATAATGTGCAAAAAGAACCCAATGCGCACATGTAACTTCTTTCCGTTGAAGGGGAGGCAATGACATGCAACGCAAAGATTGTCAAAAAGCCCAGATCTTGACCAACCAGCCAATGTCTTGATCAATGGAGGTGTGATACAAATGAACATGAACACTTGTTTCCTGAACATTCCTGAACAAGGGTTGCCCGATGACGATATTCAATATCCTGAACGCAGTATGCTCTTGGAATTGCGTGGCAGCTTTGTGTCTGTACAACTTCGGACTGTTTCAGCAAAAGCGCGCGCAACTACTCCAAAACACACACAACTACACTGCACCGTGGCAAGCAGGACGGAGTGGCAGCACAACATTGCTCAGGAACAGGATAAAGCTTTCAGCTTTCCATTCTTATGCTGCCTTGTGCTGCATGCACTGAATCTCACCTCCTTTCACCAATGCATCAAAGTTGCGGAAGCGGCGTGTGGGAAAGGACTGAAAATGCTGAGCCGAGACATGCAGGGTAAAGCCACATGTTGTTGCTGAACATGCATGCACCAAAGGGCGCATTACAATATAGATCTGTACACACATATAATGTTTCTTCCACATTCTTTGGCTGTGAGTGGAAGGCATCTTCTTTTTGAATCCTCTATATACTCTACTCTACTTCAAACAAAGAAAACATCCACATGCGCACGAAACAATATCTTTTTTTCCAATCCTGAGTCTGGCCTCCTAGTCGGCTGGATGCCTAGCTCACTCAGGGAGTGCTCCCTGCAAGGAAGGACAAAACCGACTAAGCAATGCATCGAGCAAACCAGGACCAAGTCCGTAAATGACGCTGCAATTTTGAATGGACTTACAGTATATATTCTAAGTCTTGACCGCGCATTCTTCTTCAAGTTTCGAACTCATTCAAAGATTCGTTCTGCTTCAACAAAAATTGAGGTGAAATTTGCAAAACCACTTTATCCGGTTGGTGGGCGTGTGGGAAGCATGTGCTGGGTGTAGAAATGTAGCATCAAAGACTCAAAAAGGTGTGTGATGGTTGGTGCCTGTACGTGTATTTGTCAGAATCTTAGTTGCTTTCAAATTACCATTGCCCATAAGAATGCAAAAAATCATCTGGATTGCGACAGATAGTTGTAAATGCCACTAATTTCATCTAATTTCTATCTGGCCAACTCTGCTAGGTGAAGCGCGAAGGCAAATTAGAACCTGATGATCCAATTAAAGGATGTTAAAGGAACTTGTACCAATTCCATGCTTTCTTTTCGGGAACCTAGGCGCTCATTCAACATCCGTTCTCACACCAAGATTCGTTCTCAGCCCAAGCACTTGTTCTCTCCAAACTCCAAACCCCAAATCTAGCAAACAAACTGCTGAAACTTGTTCTTCGTAGTACATGAGTCAGGGTGATGTTGAAGGGATGTAGAAATGTATAATGGAAAATTAATACAACAAGTCCTACCCTGAACCTTCAACCCTGAATCCAAAACGCAAAACACTGAATCCAATCATGTGAACCTAGCAAACTCCGCATGTTCTGATGATCTGTGTGAGAGTGAGAGGACAAGGTGGACAAGCGGCGGGTTACAAATTGCAAACTTGCATCTTCGATGCATGCAGTGAGTGTTCCCAAAATATGAGAAGAATGCCAGCAAAAGGAGAGTACCAAACTTGGGATGACAATTCACAAATAATCTTCTGGGAATAGTTTTCCACAATATGTCATGAGTCTATGATATCAGTCCGCGACATCAGTGTCTGTCCGACTGTAATCTCTAAATGATGAGGATTGCTCACCTGTGGCACTGTAGACGTGATCAGGTAATTTTCATGTTAGCTAAGCCAGTTACCTGAAACGCACTGCTGCAAACTGCTTGCCATAAAAACCTATAAACAAATTAGATAATATGGACAACTGCAATATGATATGAATGAACCATGATGCATAACATAAAACATATCATATATAAATATACCATAATATAACATGATATGATACGCTTTCTATAGTATAATATCAATATAGTGTATTTCAAATGTCAAAGAATATAATGACAAGTATAATAAACACGTAATATAGTAACGTGTAATACAAAATAAAATAATATACTATGATGAAATATAATCTAGTATTTAAACATCTTTACAATACAATTAGTAAGCTATAATATGTTTTGATATTTGATATAGTACAGTAGAAAATAATGTAGTATAGTACTGTTTGGTAAACAAAAAGAACATATAATTAATAATAAAGAACACATATATTGGAATATATAATATAATGAACATTGATGAGCATCATCAAACAGTGGGCCAGCTTCCAAAACCATCCAGAACCAATTTCAGAATCACCTCCCAGAAGGTCAGTGGGAATATAACAAAACAACTACAGGATTGGGAATCCGAGCATCTCTGAAGCAAAACGTGCCCACTCGCTGTAGGTCACGCTGCGTACGTGAGATAGTGCCCGGGTACCTGGAACATGAAAGCACCAGCCTGAGCAGTTTCACTAGCACTCAAGTGACAATGTTTCAAACTCTCTATTCTATGCCAAAAATAATACGCTATTCCTGCACATATTCAAAGGGCACGCATTTCATCTGTAGCTTCATGCAAGCGGATCAATTCAGCTGAAGGAGGTGGCGGCGATGCACCTGTCCCAGGGCCAATGCTCGGTGGCTCATGCAATGAGTTCAATTACGGCTCAAGGCGTTGGAATAGCCTACTCATGCCTTTTGAATTCCGTTTCTCTAAGAATCTGCTTCCGGTTGACACGTTTGACATGGCAAGCTGCAGGCGGCGTGGCCCTATGTCTACGCCGGAAGGACAACCCTCACAATTCTAGCAAGTACTGCTAGCCGAGAGCCAGCTGTAGAAAAAACGAAATGTCAGAAAACACTGTGCATTTACACACCTTCAACAACTAGGATGAAGTAGCAGTGATTGTGCGCGATAGCCTGCACCGTAGCTGTCCATCACAGCATCCTGAAGTGTGTTACCTCTTGTCATACATACGGGATCAATTACACGGGTTGCACGGCAACTTTGTCCAACTTCTAGCTCATGATCAATCGGCCTGTTTTGGCTTCGGGATCATCGGGGTCATAAATGCTGACAGACATCCAGTCCTTCGCTGGCATGGCAAACCTTGGTCCAGGAAGTCTCCACAAACAAGCTTTCGGGGCTCTAATTTCAACTTATTTCAACTGTGGGGAAAACATGGGAAAACACCCATACTTGGTCGAGTCGAACTACTACAACTGTACTGCGAACGTTTGTAAGATTTTGTAAGCTCTAAAATCTATACTTGCATGAATGACCTGAAGCGTGACCGTCAGTCCTTGAATCAAAAGTTGCAAATATAGAAAAAAAACAATTTCTATGCTATATATATATAAAGTTAATATGTATATATATCCTGAATATCTATACAGCAATTATTGAAAATATGCTGGTTCAATTTTGTTTATAATATGCTTATTAAATTGCCTGCACGATACTTGTTTAATAAATATCAATGAATAATTCAGTAAACAAACAGTCACCATTGGCAAAGTGCTAAGTTTAAGCTCATCACATGGCACAAGGGATGTGTCCCAAAATGTTAGAGGTGAAACCAATGCAGTGGCATCGGCAAAAATGCATCGACTCTATCTTCATCTATTGCTAAAAAGAACTCGAAAATGCTAAGGTCTCGTTTTCTAGTCATTGGGGCTCAAGACCAATCGTCTAGCGGCAAGCGTCAGAAACCTTAAAACTTAATTTCCATTTGCTCCAGTGGTTCAGTTCACGGGGGTCTAGCTTCTGTCAAGAAATTATTCACTTGTAGGATCATGTCAACCATTCCTTCTGGCTGCTGCAGTGCTGCCTGCTCTAGGCAACCTAGCCCATGATGTGCTGTTCGAAAATACCTTTGATAAGCATCATCAATAATATGAGAATATATATATAATATATATGTACAAATATCTATATTTAGAGAGAGGTCGAAAAGAGGCAGAGAGAGAGAGAGAATTAATCCGCAGTATCGTGCATCGGTTATATTCTGAAAAATATTTGTACACTGTAGCTGAAAGTGACTGAACGGCCACAATCTTGCACCATGCAGCTCGCCCACTGAGTGGATCTCTGTCTTGAACCGTGCGTCCCTGGCAAAAAAGGTTCGAAACCACTCGGCTAGTGAGGAAGCAACCCTTGATGGCTTAAAGATCTCTAAAGCAATGCTTGACAATGCTTGACACTTCGTTGTTGTTTCGCATCAATGTCACAAGTTGTCAGTACACCTCGCATATCTCCCTCCGGAACTTGCACGCCTGGTAATCAACCAAAGGAATAAAGGACTGCCTGGTTTCAGCACGTTGTCTGCCACAATCACTGCCTTTGGCCTCAAGAATCCACAAGCAAACGTGCCACAACAAATCTCTTTCATGTCTCTACATATTCAAAACACCAGAACTCATCTCAGTGACCATCAAGGTCAAGGTCGGTCTCGGGAGGTTCAACTAAAATTCCTAGAGAACACCGAGGCCATTATAGAGTTACAGTTATAGATAATAAAATAATACAATAATATAATTCATTACAGTAAAAAAATCATTGTACAAAGTGATGGGACTTACGGAACACACCATCTCTCTCAACCTCAGCAAAAGAAAAAACGGGCCCGTCTCCGTGTCTGAGTCCACAGTCTAAAGCATCACACTCTGCAAGGATGATACATTACCAAGTATATCCAAGTATTGGACTCCAAAAGGTCCTTTTCGATCATCATCAGCACTTCCTGATCCTAGGCGTTGCCAAATTTGCCACTGAATGCTAATAAAACAAAAACCCCTGTAAGTGTAGCAGTGTAGCATGTCACAGCACGATCTGAGGCCTCAACATAGCGGGAACCACGGGTATCTGTGAACACCTACAGCAAGCAAAGCCCTCCCGGCCCACCTGTTTGATTGGCAGTTCGGTTTGGTTTTTCACTTTATTTGACATTGGTTGGGAGCCCTGGATGCTCATGCACATGACACTTCCTTTTGAAGGTGATGGATGATTAAAACGCAGCAAATGTTTCAAACATCAGCAAGAGCTCAGCCCATCACTCCGCCAAAGCGATTGCTGCAGCCAAGTCTTGGTAACAAGGACAGGCTATGTCCAATCAACACCTGCATTCACTAATCAGTGATCAACTCCAGGTGCTCTGTTGCGGCTCAGGTGGTTTCAAACGCACAAAAGTACTTACCTTCCACCTCTCCAACAGCGAGCGACTTGTCTGTTCAAAAAACCAGTGGAAGAATAATGACAACCTATCATCTAAATTTGAATCTAAATAAAAAATTCAGTCCTTTAAAAGGTACAGTGGTGCCTGCCTACGATCCGTAAATTTGAATTGAATTTGAGAACAACCTTTGTAACTGATACTTTTACTTTCTGCAAATTAACTTGGACTCTTGCGTTGGCTTCATCAGTCGTCAGTGTATGTGGCCAAATTTCGAAGCTATATTTGATAGTTTTTTTTACGCTATCATGCACTATCTGATAGCAAAAATCAGTGGACCACTGCATGCAAACGGTCTGCGAGTCTCCATCAATAAAAACACCACCTTAACCTTCTCCGACACGCCCGCAAAGGCTAGGATATTCATAGCCTGACCAATGTGGCGAAGAAAGAGCCATGCTTCAGGCTCAGGACCCAGTGATCTAGAATCTATAACATTCTCAAATCTAATGCAGGACATCTTGCTATCCTGAGTGTCCTGACGATGACCGCATGTACCGGGTCATTCTCAATGGTGGTGACCTTGCAGCCACAATTGTGCAACTGGATGAAATAGGGGACAGTAGCGTGTTGGTGAACACGTGACATATTCTCACAAAACAACTGCATGCTGCATAAAACAACTGCATGCCTTTGAATCCCTAGAGCTCACAAGACCTGAAAGTCTGCTCTTTTCCCTTTACATCCTCTCGCCAAACTCCTTTCCACAATCACAAATGTGACCCTCCAGAAAGGGATCGACGACCCCCTCTGCAACTTCATATCTAGAATCTAGCGTACCGAAACGTCATCAATGGCCTGCCAACTTCATTGAGAACAACAAATGCAAACCGCATATGCAGTCAAAATGTGTCCCAAACAACCAACTGAATTCATGTGCAAAAACAACCATGACCAGGACCACCATTATATTGAACCTTTCTTTCTGCCTGTCTTGCACCGAACATCCATTCAAATGCAAGGACTTCAGAGTGGTGTGTCTCCCATCCTGTATTCATATCGTCTTTCGCAAACTAATTATATACGGTCTTCATGAAACAGTTTCAGGCGGTTCCGGGAACCTAACTCACCTTGCGCTACTCACTAAGTCGAACCACCGCACTTTGGACAGGTCATTCCACAATATCACCTCTGATTTCAAACCTGTAGGTCACAAGCTTCAAGGGGAGTGCATCCAATACAGAATGATTGATCATCCATATTAGTTGAACGCATCTTTGCTGAACAACTTAAGAGTCCAAAGCCAATGTATCATTCAAAAATTCTCAAGTCCAGCCGAAAATCGCTCAGCCCCTGCAGTTGCCTGGCAAATCCTGAGGACAGGTTTGCTCTGACTCCGGTGTTGCAGTGTTGTAGCTGGGGAGGTGGCGAATGTATTCTTCGATGAGAGAAAATACAGTCTTTAACTCATAACTATCTTTGACTCATTTGGACTCTCTTGCCCTTGATTGGACATGTAGTTGTTGAGATCTAAAGTCACGACGATTTGCCAGTCTAGCATGTTTCATCAGTGCCCTTCCGTAGTTTCGTATAATTACAATATAATACAATATATATATATATATATCTAAATGATCAAATCAATATCAATCACCTCCCGCGTTGCCATGCGATGCTGAACGATATGGCCAAGTGTCACCATTGCAGAATAGCCACAGTACGTCCCAAGCTCCAACACCTAAGTGAAGAAATGTTGCGAGCTGCGGAGGTCCTTCTTGGCTCCCCACCCCTTCATCCAACCCGTTCCATAACTGATGCATTCTTTCCAAGAGTCTGGTGACGAACATATAATATATTATATGAATTAAAAGAGATATTTAAACAATTCTAAGATGCGTAATAAGATAAATCATATTGTGGATCAATTTTGCACAACTTCGCATATCGAAGGCGTCCAGAATTGAGCATCAAATCTGAGACATGGTAACGTGGTCGATGGCTGTAAGCATTGCACTCAAGACGTTCTCGAGACTGGATCAAGACTGGCACATCCACTATGCTTTACCGAGTTTGGCATCCACACCCTGTTACTTGGGGAAGCTTGCATTGCTGCGGCCAAAACCTTTGCACATGGTCCAAATGGCATAAGAAATGCCACATTGAGCACACGCTGGAGCACGCTTTGCTTGGACAATCCTTTGATGTATCTTCCCAGTACCTTCATCACCGAGAATTTCTAGCATGTGCATTGTCAATGGTACAGTACCTGGTGCAAGTACGCCACTGCGGACTGCCCCACACTCTGCATGACAGGATTTGGCAGCCGTGGCACCAAAAAAACAAAAAAAACTTTCCCAGGCCTCAACAACGTGACCGTGTGATTTCAAACACATATACAAAATACAAGGGTGCTTGCTCAGTCCTCCAGCAACTGGTCCGCGATCTATGTGTGTGTACCCTTCAAACTTGTAAATCAATGTATATATATATATATATCAATATTTGTATACTAGTGTATACATAAATCATACCATACCAGAAGTATCCGGGCGAGCCGGTGGCAATAGTTTTAGGGGGTAAAGTACCTTTAGGTCAAATGTATTCAAACGTGCCTATAGCCTTTAGAACTCACCACCACCACCACCACCACCAGCAGCAAAAATCCGTCAAGAAGACAATTCTCAGCCTCAGTACTGAACATACAAGCAAACATACAAGACATACAAGGCAACCACTACCAAGCACCCCTTCACCAAACACGCTGGCAAGGCCGGCGGAATTTCTGCTGTAAAAGGTGTTTGGTTTGATGTAAATGTTTTTTTTGCATAAAAGCGTTCTTGTGCAAAAGCGTTCCCAGCGATTCTAGTGTAAAAACGACCTGGTGACCTGGTGCAATGAAAAGGCTTTTGGTCTTAGGTTTTTTTTGGTGGTGATGCTGGTTTTGCTGCTGGTTTTGGTGGTGCTTCTGCTGCCGGATACTGGCTTCAGCTCCTTAGTGCACACATATATCATATATCATATATTATTCATATATCCTTATTATCCAATACATCGCATTTCCATGCCGAAACACTTGAAGAGTGAAATCTGCAAATCAAAGTCTCATAGCCCCAACTCTCGCCTGTGCTTTTTCGCCAGCGGCCAGCTTCAGCCAGCGCCCATTGATGTGATCTCCTGGCCGCCCATTGGGACATTGGAACACCAAAGGCGCCCAAAGATATGTGAAACCAAAAAGAAAACTACATGATGCAACTGTAAAAACCCTACATCGTTCCAATCTCTCTCAATGTTTGACAACATTTGACAACATTTCGCACGTGATCTAATTTTACCAACTCTGGAGGGCCGCTTGGCACATATGAGGACCGACTTCGTTTTTGGAGTCCCCCATCTCGTTTTGATCTCGTTGTAAGTGTTCCACCAAACCTGCCTACCGGCCAATATTACTTTTCATCTTCCTGGATAAGTGCAGTTGCTCTTGTAACAGGTTTGGTTCCTGCACCTGCTTCATTTCTCAACCCCATCTCACCTTGAAGGACATCAGTACCAAATGTTTCCTTAAGAACAGGCAACTGGAGATACTGATGCCGTGACTCAACAAACTCAACATGGAAAATAACAAAGGGATGATTTAATGGAGACAAACCTTAGAAACATTAAACACTCGGTGCTTGCAAATAGCTTTCTCAATTGACTGCTGGCTACTCTAAAGCAAACAAACAATGCAGGAAATGATGGCATGGTTTGTAAAATCTTTCTCAAAGGTGTTGGCACTCGATTTGTTTGATTTCCGCAAATCTTTAGACCTGCAAATGCAGATTAGCTCCAGTTGAACGACTGAACCGCGCGATGTTGATTGTGCCCTGGCTCTCCGACACTGCTCCAGCCACGCCCACAACAGAAACAAAAGCAACAACAGCAGCCACAGCAAGAACAGAGACAGCATCAGCGCGAATCGTAAGCACAGCGATATCAGCAGCAGCAACAACCACAACAACAACAACAACAACAACAACAGAAACCACAACAATAAGTTGATCTGCATATCTTTTTGTTTATATCGTATAGATACCGCTGTCAATGTTTGTGGTCTCCTTCTGCTATGTTGTAGCTCAGGTGGAAAGGTTGAAAGGACCCTGAGGCAATGGCCATAGCCTGACAGGCTGACATTAAATCCTTGGCATGCATCAAGCGCGGGGCAAACTGTCCAGAATACATTCAGTAAACACATCAACAATCATGTCGAACAAAGCAGTGTTGTCAAGTGTCTTGTTGTTCCGTAAAGTGCCCAATGTGATGCAACATGAAGCAGTGAATGCGCTGTCTCCATGCAAACGTTGGAATACCACTTTTATCTGCACTGATTAGTCTGTCTTGTGTTGTCACGACGGCACGCAACGCAAATCCAGCAGGTAAGTTTGTGTTCAACACCATTAGGGATAGTGGAAAAAATATGACCGAGCCTTGTCTCAGGAATGGTCTTTGTTGCAGTGGGTTGCTGTATTTCGGCATTCCAAGCAAACATGCACGATGGATTGTACAGCACTTATTGAAGGTACAATTGTCAAAGTAAATTTCTGCAATTTCATGCAAATTCAATCAACACAGCTGAACAAACCAATCATACAATACATATGTCGAACCACCTGCCCCAATCTCGGTTGCTGCGGCTTTAGCGCAAAACGCAAGTTTACTTGGACCTACTTTGTACAAATATGTGCAAATAGTGAATGGTGACGATCACTTCATCGCGCAAGTGAACAAGAGTCTAGTCCAGTCTGTACTATTAGTTGACGTCACTTAACATCACACGTCGTCAAGGTCAAAGTCATCCTCAAAGTCCTGCCCGTCACGCCACTAGCCATAAAGTCACATGAAAACACTACCAGTACCAATTTGTCGGACCGCCCTGGACAGTCTTTCCAAGCAATGTAAAGTGGCATGCAAAGCCGGTAAGCATGATGACACTTTATGCTACAATCTCCTAGCCATGCATTGCTTTCTCTCTCATTGACATGATCTCCGAAAGATGTGCAAACATTGTCAAAGTAGACCAAAGCGCACTCAATGTGGCTTCAGCAGTCCTTGTCATAGTCCTGATGCACTCGCTTCTCCAGCAATGCTTCGAAGGCAACATCTTCCTCACTCCACAAGTTCTCCATGTGCTGCAAACCAGGTGGGGGGAAGTACCTGTGTACATCTGTGTGATTATTACCATCATTGGGCCATCATACGTGACATACATTACATTACATTACATTACATTACATTACATTACATTACATTACACTACATTACACTACATTACACTACATTACACTACATTACATTACATTACATTACAAAAACATTACATTACATTACAAAAACATTACATTACATACAAACATGCATACATATATACATATATACATACATGCAAACATGCAGACATGCATGCAATCCATCCATCTATCTATCCATCCATCCATACGTCTACCTACACATCTACACATACATGCAAACATGCATGCATGCGTGCATCCATCCATCCATACAAACAAACATACATTCGCACATTATACAAAAACCTATTGCACACATTGACACATATGACACATTGCACACACATTATATACATACATTCATGCATACACACATTCCTTGCGTACATAGATTATTTACATACATGACATTACATTATGTTCCATTACATTACAATACATTACACACATACATACATACTGCTGACATACATACATTACATTCATTACATCCATCCATTCACTCAATCATTTCTTCGTTCGTTCATTCATTCTTTCTTTCTGTCTTACACATACATACAAACAAACATACATACATATCTATGTATGTGAAAAATATGTAAGAAAAATTAAGAAAATGTAAGAAACCTCTGAAGCTACGTGTAGATGGATCTTGCCAAATCATAAGTCACCAATCTGGATTTCCCTGCAATAAGGGCAATTCCTTTGCTAAGCTACGGGCTGAAGGCGTGTGCCGTCGCTACAATTTGGGTAGATTAATCGCTCTCCCTCTTTCTCGGAAGAGTCTGACTTGTGCAAGCCGTCACCCAGAATCTCTCTGACTGTGGAAAATCCGTTTTAGCCTGACGGCCCTGACTCTTGTCATGGCATGATGAAGTGGCATTGGATTAGCAAAAGTGCTTGGGGTCATCACTATTTGGCCATGGGAAAACCCAAAGAGCCTCCAATTGTGAGCTACATTTTTTGGCCAATTTCCTCCCTCGCCAGCGACCAGTGGAAGTGAAGTTATTGGGGCACCGGCTTCACAGCGCTACTCTGATGATTTGTCATCATTGCCGGCTAGAGGATGGGGCAACCAACGTGTCTCTTTTTGACTTTGTTGCGGGGAAGGGGAAACAAATGGAATGTACACAACCATATGCAACTTACATTTCACCAGTTGAGTTTGTTGTACCCCCACCCCTGACACTACCACACCTCTCCATGTTACAGTAAATTACGCGTCTATACAACTATTGTAACCTATAAGGAGTGGGGATGTAGCATTGATGCCCGTAAAAATCAGCTGGACATCGCGAACATCAATGAGCCTACAGTGATGTTTTTTTTTGGAGAGTCTGTTCAAAAAGCTGATCTTCTTGAAAAATCTTGTTGATCTTGTTTCTTTGAAAAAGAGACATTTTAAACTCAGACCCCCAAACTGCCCTGAAGATTGTTGAAATGTCTGGGAATAGAATTTAAGAGTCAAACTCCGAAATTCGCAGTAAAAGATACGGTACATATTGTGTAGGTATCGGCAATGATGACTTATCATGTACTGATTATCGCTGATTATCCCTCCACTCACAGCACCCATGAAATCGGTCTTGAGGAAAAACTATGGAAAATTGGCCAGGGCACGTCGTCCTCTGCCAGCCTTGGGTCCAGGTAAGGTGGGTTGAAGTTTGCAGCAGCAAACACTGCGGATTCATGTCACACAAGCAAACTACACAACCCATAATTCACATCCAAGCAGTATTCACAATACAACTGTTCAATTCAAGTTGCCAAAATAGCAAACAGCTACGCTTCCTTCTGTGCAGGATCGTCTTTTAGTCTTTTGTTTGTCTTGCTTGTCCTCCAATACACTTGTTCTACTCTACATACTTCTTCCAGGATGCTCCCCATTTGGTGGTTGCAGTGGTCGCACAAAAAAAACAAGATCAAATCAACGACACATAGCCAACTTTGCCAAGAAATCAAAAGAACTGCATGTGTATATATATATATAAAAATATATCATACAAATCTATATCACAGTATCTGAAGTGTATCTGATATGATCTCTGCATAATGCCAACTAGTTCAATATATTGATATTGGTCATTCATGAATTTATTTGCTTGCTCACCTTCAAACCAAGCGCCATAAAACCGGCTCTCGTTCATAAGTTATCAAGCAATAAGTGGTTCCACAAACTGCCATGTTTCAAGGGCAAGTCATGCTGTTGGCAAACGCAGCGAACTATTGGGTAGCACTGGTACAAGTAGCACCATCAATGGTCCCAGCCACTCTGCGGGACCCATAGCTGTGTCTTCTGATCCCTCAGCATGTCAGCGGTTGCAAGCAAAATGCTCACTCATTTTCCACGCGAACCATTTGTCACAGTAGCACGCACGATCATGCAAGCTTTCGACACGGATGCTCCATGCGCATGAGTAATTTCAATTAAACAACTGAGGAAAATGAAGGACGAAGTTGTTGGTACATGCTGACACTCTAATGGATGAACCTGAGCCTTGTTCAGTATTCAAACTTAATGTTTTTTACTTAGGCAGTGGCTTGAAATGCAAGAAAACTGAAGAAAAGCAGCCCAACTGGCACTACTGGCTTCTATGACTTTGCCAGGGTGACAGCATCCATACGTTAGTGCAAGTCGCCTCCATACTGAATCAAAGTCAGACAAAACAAGTCTCTCTGCCATCCTCAGCAGCCTATTTTAAGTCCATCGCCATTGCCGCGTCGGCATCTTGAGGAGCTTGGTCGCGCCGACGAGCAGTGCCTGAGACAAATCATCGTAGACATGACTTGGCAAGTCAATTGCTTATATTTTCTGATCTCTCCCTTTATGAATCCTTATGATAAAATCAAAGGGCACAAAAGTTCAAGTGTCCCTTCCTTTCCTGGCCACAAAAGGTGGGAGAAATATGTTATACTCTACTAATCTCTATTGTGTCTTACATTGAGGTGGCACGTGAATTGAGAGACAGCTCACGCTGGCAAAGATAAAACTCGATCAGGTTCTGTCCACTGAATTGTGCAATTCCAAAGAAGGCCGCAATGCAAAACATCACGAAACAGATTGAGACGGCCTTTCTTGGACACATTCGTTGCCATTTGCGACAATTCTGGAAAAGTTCCCCATACCAATCCACCAGTGAAAGCACACCGCATCACTTCGCCATAATATCATGATAGCTTTGATTTTAAGACAATGTCATAAGCCTTTGATTGCAGTATGTAGCCTGGTGTTCCATCAAGTAGAATCCACAAACAGTTTACAGCTTGCATATACTTCTACATGGCCATGCATAGTATAAGGATGGCTGGAGATCCTTCCGCTGCTAGTGAGTGGGGAATGAACATATTGAAAAATGCCCACAATGAACGGCAAAGTTGGGACATTTAATGTGCATATCAACGCACGTTTTTTTTACTTTCCTGACTTTTGTGTGTTTATATAGATTATCAGATATACTGCTCCAGAAGAAGGCAGCTACCTTAGCAAGATTTAGCAAGAAAGGAAACCAATGGCTCTCTCCGTGCTTTTTTTGTCTGCTAGCTTCTTTGAGCTCAACTGAAATCACCAAAGCAAATCAGAGCAACCGCTCCATATGAAAGGATCTGAAAGGTCAGCTCAAGTGGCTCATCAAAATATGGTGCAAAAGACCACGCTGGTCCAAACGGCTAGTCTCTAAGATGCCAGGGCCGTTACGCCAAGGCAATCTAAGGCATGAACGTGGTGGAAGTTGTATAGATACGCTTATCTACTTGATCTGGAGAACATACCTTTGTTCAACACAATTTGGAGGGCACCCACATGACTAGGACTGGAAACCATGCATACTTCATGACCACTCAGACTTGTTCAAGTCCATGCACTTGAGGGTACTCAAGTGCAGGGCTAACTGTACAGTGTCTAAATCTATTCTGCTTTCAACAGCGTCTCCGGCCACCGTGAAGTAGCACCTCTTTTCGCTAGGTGTATCAAGAGCTTCTTCTTTCCATCGTCATCCTTTCCAGTGAAGGCAAATGTGGCAGCAAATGCAAAGACTACACTCACTGGAGGCGGGTTCAATTCTCCATAAGTGTCCTGATGCTTCCTATGCCCCTCATTCAAACTATATAGGTTCAGGTATATAGTCTCCCTCACCTGCGCCTTGAGCTCTCTTTCTTTGGGTCTATTCCATGAAGCTTGAGAAACACAAGGAACCACATTCAAAACAATGGGTTCGCGGGTCGGCTTTGTCAAAAAAGTGGAAGCAACAGTGATTCGAGTTATATAGATGCGACACGTTAATATGATTCGATATCAATGACGCCTACCTCTGTTGAGATCCCACTGCGCTGTAGTGTTAGTACAGTAGCCGCCTCGTTGCTCTTTAAAAATAATCACATGATACAGCGTGGTCTGGGTGCCTCGTCAATTTCCCAGAAGCACTCATCCACTTCAAGCTCACATCCTGGAATTCCTTCAAAAAGAATCTCCCCTTGTACAGAAACTGAAACCTGCCAGGGGCCACCCTCTTCACCGAAATAATCCGAAATATTTCTACCAAAAGCTGCACCGAAAACATCTCCCGTCCATGTTCACTGACGTGGGATTTTCGCTCATTGAATTTTATTGAATCCATGCAAATCATGGTTTGGTGCTCTGTTTTGACCGTATATAGGCAGTACAATCAGTACAAAAGCTCTCTTTGACATTCATTGACAACTTGACAACATGGCTTTCTGGCAAACTTGCGGCCTTTGCATCTTGCATTGAAGCAGTGAATCACTTCCAAAACTTGCACCAATTCACAGCGCCAAAAACTGATCAAAACTGATTCATGTCCACAGCATTCTGGAACTAGTTTGGGACAGGCTTGTTTCTTTGATGATGGGCTATGCCGGGCTTCACCTGATTAAATTGATATGATATAACGGCGTAAAATGCTTGCAGTATGCAGTGCGTGTATTATCGTAAATTATCACATATATTGTCGCATATTCTCGTATATTATCATCCTATATCAAGGCTCTGTGCGATTGCTTTTCAGTTTTACTCAACTGCCTGACGTACGCCAAATGCTGCCACAATGTCCCGTTTTGAAACGTCTGCATTCACCATCGCTGTCACGATCACTTCCATTCCTCAGCAGTTTTGATGTCGAGTGGATTCCTACCTACTGTTAACAGCATGTTCCCAAGTACAAGTATGTGATGTCTAGTTCCGCTTCTGGGAGCTACTGCCTGCATATTGTGATGATATACTGTTCGCCCTCCAAGTGCACTGATACATTATTTGGCGCTCATTCTGGAAATCTGAATGTGTTTGTGCAATTTTGTGCCCAACACGTGCTACTTACAGTAGCTGCTTTCACAAATATAGCATACTGTAATATAGCATGCGATTGTGACAGTGAGCCACTCACCGTGGATAACCATGAAACAAAGATTTTGTTTGCTTCTGTTTCTTCCATGATGTGGAGGGCTTCTTCCCATCCGAGGGGCCATTTCGAATCCAAGAATATCGCCCATCCGCTTCGCAACCACCTTCGCCCAAATCCTCTCGCCCATAGCCAAGGTCGTCGGCTTTTCTAGATATCCTGACACCGCGGTTGTCAGCCATCATGGTCCCAGGTTCGAACATCTGGGCATATTATGGCTTCCCTGTAGCTGCCGGTACTGCACTCTGGTGTGGGGTTTGACGATTCCAATGTTTGGATACAAGGTATCACCATGGCTTCTTGATGCCAGTAAGTCCCTAAACGAGTTAGCAGCCCTGTATCTCCCAAAGCTCTCTCTGCAGAACCTGCGAAGTCTCCGGGCTGCTCCACACATCGATAAAGAAGCAACACCTGAAGCCTGAGAGCCATATGGAGGTGCCTTTGGAAAGGACGAAATGCATTGAAAAAAACGTTTAAAAAAACAATACGTAATGATTGACATGTGCAAATGACATGATGCGGACGCTCTGCATGCATGACTGGGTATTTTTGCGTTTGCTGAATTTTCCTGACTCAGCCACTGATCTTACATCCGAACCAAGAGATTCTATAAGTGACAAGTCGTGACCCCTGTACACATCAAAATAATTCAAAAGACAGGTTCCAAACGTATCGGTTTGAAGGTGTGCATGCCTACACAACGCAGGGTTGGCTGGGTGCATGTCATGTGCGGGAAAGAAACGCGTGGCCACTGGCGCTCATCCGGTAGCAAGGGGCGGCTTCCAGTTCGTGCAATCTGGCCAGGACTTACAGCCTGTGGCCAAACGCATTTCAAATCGTCTCGGCTCAACACTATGCGATGTAAGAAGGGCCTGCAAAAAGTGCATGTCAACACTGGAAGATGAACAATGCTGTCCTGTGAAGGCCATGTCTTCGCGCGTGTGACACTCGCCTAGGTCTCCACTCCACTCTGGAGATCAAACCAAGGGGCGTCATTCAATCACATGCGTTAATATGCATGTGCTGTGCGTATCCATCCGCATCCGAGTCTTCGTTGGAGATTGTTGCTCTCTGTGTGTGTGTGTGTGTGTCAACTATTGATGGCAAAGGGTCTAGTCCAAGTAAAACCTCCCTCTCCCCAAACGCAGTCAAAATTGTCTGCGCGAATGCAGTCAAACAGCTTATAGCTTTGATAATGATGCGATGTCCCTGGTGACGTCAGATTAATTACTGTAAGCAAAAAACAGACCTGTCAGACTTTGGCCGACATGGGTACAAGTGAGTGTGCGTGTGTGAGTGCCAAAAGGATGCATCACTGTCAAATGGGTTTTCTGAGACTATGAACTATTAAGATCTATTAAGGCAAAAGTATTCGCAAATGATGCTGAAACCTATGAACCCCTGACGTTCCTGCCCACGATTTTCTACAAACGAGGCACATGCATTCTGGCTAGCAGCTTGCAAGCTGCAGCTAACAGCCAAACAAGCACAGCCCAAACCCTGCTTGAACCCCAGAAACCAGAATGCAACATGCGATATGTATGTTCGGCATCAAATAGCAAGCTTTTGATGTCCTCAATGCTCTCTTGCACTCTCACAGAGTTAGTTGCTGATGGGATTTGTATACTGAAATTCCGATGCATCGCAAACCACGGGCCTTTCCGGAGGCCAAGCATTCTTTCACAAGGACCTGGCACGAACAGCACGGTATGCCCCGCAGCTGCTACACAAGTGACGTAGCGAGCTGGTCATGGAAACTGTTCAATTCAAGCGAATGACTACATTCAAGATTTCGTCGAAAGGAGCAGGAGAATTGCTTCATTGGCTTGACAAGCATATCAAAATGAGTAGCATTTTGGCATGACAATTCTGAGGCTGATAGGATGATGATACACGGGTGAAAGGTGGTACAAGAGCCCAAAAGAAACACAACACCCAAACGGCGGCCTAATTTGAAGCGGATGCTCTGAAACTACGGAGCTTGCGCTACAACCCACTTCTTCCCGGCTGTTAGAGCCCAAAAGCCCAGGTGCAAATGATTGAGTACAGCTTGTACTTGTGCTTGTTCATTAGTGACCACTCCATGTACCGACATACGCCCAACACTATTGTCTTTCTCAAACGCCAAGAAAGTGTGTTTGTGTGTGTGTGGCATCATGATGTCTGATGCTGCGAATGCATGCAGGACCCGATAGACTAGCCCCCACAAGTCTGTGCGAGCACACAAAATACACCCCCCAAAACTATACAGCTGCTGGTGAGTGAGACATTGCCATTCCAAAGCACGCAAACGCACAAACAAAAGGGGAATACTGAGCCTAATTAAGGAAATAAACAACAATAAAGCAACACACAGCAAACAATAAAAAACAAAAACAGAAAAAAAAACAAGAAAGGAAGATAGGAAGGGCAAAAGGAAGGAAGGAACGAAGGAAGAAACAAAATACAAACAAATCCAACTCTGACAAAACATGACAAACATGAAACAAATAACAAAGAAAGAAACACGCAAATTATATATACAGTAGGTAAATCAAACAAACCAAACAAATCTAACAGACAAACAAACAAACGAACGAACGAGCGAGCGAACGAGCCAGCGAGTAAGCAAGCAAGCAAACAAGCATACAAACGGGCAGGCAGGTAGGCAGGCAGGCAAACACACATCCAAACATATCCAAACAATCAATCAAGTGCAAACACACTCAGATACACGTTCACAAGCACTTTAGATAAAACATATTCAATCATGTATTCATATTATATCATATACCACAGTATGGGTTGGTCGGCTGTAGCAATACGTCGCAACTGCCAGTGACTGCCAGGACAAACATCCCAAGGTTCCGACATTTGGTTCAGCATTCAGGATCCTTGTGAAAAAGAATTCTCACTTAGCACAGCTCAAACCATGTGAGCCATTGATTGCTCAGTCCAGACCACAATCAAATGACTTAAGGCTCACACACACAAATAAAACATCCAGTGCCCGGCAATCAAAAAGTACAGTAACAAAATTACAAAATTTGCAGTAATCATATTGATTTTGAGTGAGGCAACCCAGCGGAGGGTTGAACAATTCATTTGGTTGGCTATAATGTCAAATGGCAAGGTTGCAAAGTCAAAACCAGGACTGCTTAATGCTTCAAAACTATCCAGCGCCATCAATGCTGTCCCTCGGATTGCATAATAAAATAAAATAAAATTAATCATAAAGTAGAGTGCAAACTAGTGTAAACTGAAAATGCAACTAAATTATTAAATCAATCTAAGCGATCTAAGCACCTGATTTCAGTGCAATATCCATTCGACTTAAAATTACCATGCTCAAAAAAGGTGCATGCTCTGCCTGAGGGCTTTCTGGTCAAAGGACGCTCTTGGCTCTCCGGCACATGTCGCAACAGCTCCAACTCCTGCACTTGTTGTCTGGAGTCTTTTGTGAGTTTTTGTGATGTGGTGTGCACACGTGTGCATCATACCATGCATATCCCTGCATCAACCAATAGATATCAAAAGAATTCAAAAGATATCAAAAGCATCCACGGCCGAAGAAATTGAATTCCGCTAGTGTGTCAAGAAAATGGCACATCTTCTGTCTTCTGCCATCTTTGTTTCCAATGCCTTGAGCAAAACTCATGGAAGCAAAGCATGCAGAAACACTGGAGAAAAGTACGATGACTTTCACATTGTCCCGATCGATTCTTGCCTGCATTCAGTAGCAATGAAGAACCAAGAGACTGGGCCAATCACCCAAAATACACGTGGGTCTGCTAATCTGATTTGTCTCCTTGCCATATAATCCACGAAGGGAACCTTGAAATTGCTGTGCGGCCGCTAGCAGCCTCACAATTTCATGTTTGTCATCCCCACGATCGCAAACATGAAACGCAGGATATCTCAGGACGATAAAGATTACATAACTACAAAAAAAAATACCATACTCACTCCTTCAGTCCAAGACCCATCAAGAGACAACAGTTTGCCATGTGTTTCGGTTCCCGCCCATTAAAAGGTCCATTAGATTGCTAATGATTCGAATTGATTTAGATATAATGTCCGGTAGTATACGTATTCATGTGCATAATATACAATTAGCTGAAGTCTTTGCACATATGACATATATGATACATCATTGAATCTAATCTACAGTGTAGTTGTTGATGTTCACTGATTTTCTAGTTGTATGCGCAGTTGTTCGTTGGCTTGCGTGCCTCGTGAGTTCGGGAGCCGTGGAATTGAGGCTATTCTGACGTCGCACAGCCAATGCCACATCCTGTGCGGCGAGCCAAAACTTCTCGACCTGACGTGACGCGGCTTCGTCACTCCTTGTCCTGTTTGAATATGCTTTGATATGCTTTTATAATATGCTTTTATGACGTCCACCCTGGTAACCTTCCTTCGCTTCACTAGCTGTGGTTGAACGTTGAAACATGTTGAACCAGGGATCTAGCAGCTTGGCAGGAAAGTGAATAAAGAAGCATTGGCATCGACAATAGACCACTCCAGCAGTCCCATTCCACAATTTTGCAATGCATTGCATTTGCGTTGCAACACCTTTGCAGCCGCTACATTTGCCTCTCGAAGTTTGCCACCGCGGGTCTTTCTATCGCTGCCAGAAAACAAGGGAACAGGAAGCAGTTGTACAAGTATCAGATCACATCAGCCTTTACCATTGTAAACCCTAAGTTCCACACATCACAACAACAATCACAGTCAACAAAGACGAGAACAACCAACAACAAGAACAAGCAACGACAACAAACAAAAACAAAAACAATAATCAACAACACCACCGCCACACCACCACCACCACCAAGAAGAAGAAGAACAACAACAATGCCGCCACCACCACCACCACCACCCCCGCCGCCGCCGCCGCCACCACCACCACCGCCGCCGCCGCCGCCGCCACCACCACCACCACCACCACCACCACCAACAACAACAACAACAACAACATCCCCCTGCTTGCTGCCTTCCCACTTCTATGGTGCACGCTTTTGGAGAATGATTGGACGAGTAGTTGAAGCCAGCCCCATCGTGACTCTTAGTATTGTTGTTTCTGCAGGATTAGCGCAAAGCTTGTTACGAGCTTCACAAGCTGTGCGCCGCGAATTCTCGAGAAGGTTGGGTTTCTATGACTGTCCACAATTGACACGGCCTTTTTGGCCCATCGTTGGATTCAAGTGGTTCTGAGTGCGATGGATCGTACAAAAACTAAGTCCAAACAAAACAAAAAAAAGGTGCCCCTGTGGCATCGAACCTCTTCTCCAGAATGTCCACCTGCAAACGTATATCCCATGCTGCCTTTCCATTGATTTCAAGTCTAGAAAAGCCTCTTACTCACCAACTCTAGATTTGGGTCTATCACATCCAAACCATTGCAAATCCACAGAAGTAAAAGTCAGTTCCAAGAGACTTGGCTTGGTACAGTATAGTTTATTCAAAACCATGTTGCATCATTTTGCATACATAGCCAAACATATTGGATTATAGCTCCCGCATTCCCACAAACAGCATCTGCATGGACCGCCAATGGAAAATGGATTTGTTGAGCTGGTCTTCGGAGGTCTGATGCAAAACATCCCAAAGGTGATCATTCAGCTCACTTTCGTTTTGCTTCCCTGCGCTAGTTCTGGAATGTTGAAGTCAACTGAAATCCGAGGAGACTACCGAGGTGCAAAAGCTGTGCCAACCTTCTTGCATCAACTCCTGACACTCATCAAGGATGTCGTGTGCGCCAATGGCATGTGATCGTTGGTCTGCATCTAGGGTCAGGAGCTCCCTTGGTCGCCGCCAGTGCCGCAGTGTGGCATCATACGTCCACCTGCAGGTGACGTGCCAGCGAGTCGTAGTTGAAAATCAACATCTTAGGCCGCTCGCATGGAACTAACAAAATATTGAAACCAATTGACAACATACGAAAATAGCCGCAACTTTGCCGCGTTGGGGGTTCCGCGTTGTGGTGCAAGATGGTGCAAGTAATAATCCAGTCTGATCATGTCTGATCGACTAAGCCCTAAGCAACTGTGAAACTGCAAAAGGAGGCTGAAATTGACCATCATCAAATGATCTGAAAGGGATCAGTAAAACTACAATACATACTCCAGTATTGAGAAACAGCTTCTTGGCACTGATTTTAGAAGTACCTAGGGACAATGCTGTGACAAAGAAGAATGTTGCGGGAAACTTACTGAGACTACCCAAAGTCAACTTCTTGGCCCTTGGTACAAAGCAAACTGACGGAAAAACAACAAGCCCCAAGCATACAACTCTCCCGCATGCGACTCTCTCTCTCTCTCTCTCCAGGGCCATCAATGCTGTCCTTCAACGAGAATGATAGGAATCTAATGGTTTACCCCCCCAATGCCACTCCCTGCCTGGGAAATAAGGCCTCATTAAGGCATTATTAACCATATTGTCATCCATATGTCATCCATTAAGTAGGCCTTATTACGGTCTTGTTTCTTAGGGGGGTGGCATTGGGAGGTGCCCTTAGATGAAAGAAAGGTGCGATACCAGACCCCGAACCACACTTGCCAGTTTATCGTTTTGTGACGAGTGTAGCTTTTGGCTTAGAAGTCTGGCCCCCAAACACCACAGAAAATGATGACAATTGCACGTGCATCGCCTATGGCATGCTGGAGCAATTCTTCGCATTCTACGGCACTGCTCTAGTCTCTTGCAGTCTCTTGTAACATCCTGCAACCACCCCTTCTCAAAACGTTGTCTGTGCACCTTCAGGTTCGGGATGCATGCAAGCAGTCGTTTCCAGGTTTCTGCATCGGCAAAGTGCACAACATTGCCATCTTGCTTACAGCATGATGAGATTTCCGGAAGCGTCAAGGATCTCCGATGCTTCTACGCCCTTCAACCTTGAGAGTGTTTAAATTGGGAACGCTAGGCCCTAGACCAACAAAATGATCGTGATCATGTTTCTCAAAATGTTGCAAATATTGGAATTATGAAATTTCTTGCTGCATACTGCAACACACCAAGATTGCGCTGCTGAAGCATTCTCAAACTCTACACCCACAAATAAGTGCAAACAGTGCGGTGTAAAGTTCAAAGGGTTGTATAGGGCACATTGACAGCTAAACGCAAATCAGTGACTCGTTGTTCGCGAGTTGGAACAGTGCCTCGGCGTCGTGCTCCATCTATATTGGTCATAAGTGTCATAAGTGTTCATAAGTATTCATAATGCATAATACTCACAATTGATGGCATAGTAACATACTACGGCATAGAAACAAACAGTACTTTTCGCCTGCACATCGCATCTCCGACCCCAAGCTGTTAGACCTGCATGTACAGCGTGTGCATGCACACGAGGAAATGTAAGCCAACGTGTATATATATACTTAAAAATATCTCTTGTTTATGTAGTATATCAAAAAACAATATATGCATATATGCGAATAGAAAGACACAACAACGAAGACTTTGAACAGAAACCGTAAACTGACGTAGCAATACATCTAAGTTGCCTCTTGAGAAAACAGTATATAGGAGCAATGGTAATATGGGCCCAAGGGAGGGTCTTGGAGTAGGTGGGACCCAAATAGAAGAATTGAAGAAATTGACCTTTGACATACCTCAAACCAGTGTGAAACAGTGGGCCAGCAGGGATTGCTTCCAGTCTCCTATGGTCTTGAAATCTGGACCCTCAAAATATTGTCAGAAAAGAGGAGTGATTCACTAACCTGAAGTTGGAACGCCTCCATCCTTCTTTTGGTTGGGACAGCCTAAAAACGGCGGATGAGATTAAATGATACCCAGCCCGTCATACTAAAGTGCTTGAAGCTTTACAACTATAGGTATCCGGATGCTCATTTTTTGGTAGGGGACCTCTATCTCTCAGCTATCAACCGTCATTTCCCACTGTTACTGGAACGGGTGGCATCCAACTATACACATATATTATCAATCATATAAATACATTTTATGTTATAAGTTATAAATATACATACATAAAAACTATTCATTACCTATGAAAACTACTGTATATAAAATATATTATGAAATATTACTACTAAATGTATATATATAAATATAAATCAAATATTATAAATTACATTATGTGACATTATGCCTAATTTAAAAAATATCAAGAAATCGTATTTACATGCTTCAAATTGTTGCAGAAGGATGGGGGAGCCAGGTCTGGCGTGTTGGGACCTTGATTTCATTGCATGCCTTTTACATCTGTTTGTTCATACGTGCCCTACTTCATCTCATCTCTTGCAGTCTTCTACTCTTCATATGGTTTCTTCTCGGCTTCCTTTGAGTCTCCCGCACTGGATTGACATCATATTGATGTTGTTCGGCACAAAACTTGGAATATCTATTTGGGTAACTCTGGGTCATGGTCTCCAGGTATTCGGGGGACCCTCCACATCACCATTCATGTACACCATTCATATAGGCCATCTTAAACCCACTTCCAGGAACTGTTTTTATTATTGTTTGATGTCTGGCCCGCAAAGGGCACATGATGACATGACATATCATCTCACTTGCCTCCAAAAGCGACGGAAAACTACTGAATTATAGATAGACCGGGGTATAATTATACTGTTCGATTCAGCCTTTGCTAAAAATCGTGCAACTTAAGGTATGCCAGCTCAAGATGCACACGCACAACGACGCGCAAGGCAAACCACCTGCAATTTCAATTCCCCCCGAGTGCTTGATCGCAAGGTACTTGTCCAGACTCAGATGCTTGAAACCCAGCTGTTCGCAATGCTACTGCCAAAGCTTTGACCTTGGCATTGGTCCGCGACCACGATCGGCAAGTACCCGGTTGTGACCCAAAAAGCCTGATTGGCCTGCCTTGCTATCGCAGTGGTTGCACTTCCAATATCTCTTGAGTCATCTTAAGGCTGCCTTTTAGCCTTCCATTGCATGAGGTCTTTTTAGTGGTATTTTGACTATTTTGACTCTAAATGATTATAGTAATCTGCTGGGTGTATAAAATGTTTCAAGTGATGTGTCGAAGAGATAATCTGTTTCAATTTGCTCCTTGCTCCGGCTCTGAGAAAACAAAAATCGTAAAACGCGGCTATTCGACAAATTTCGACAATTCCCCCCAAAAATGCAAGCAGTGTGTTGTGCTGTGGCTAATCCCATGCTGGAACGACCACTGCTGGCCTCTGCAGGGTCATCAATGCTGTTCCACTCCAGGTTCACAGTCAGATGAACAGCCTGCGATACTGCTGGGTAAGTTACCGTCACCGTACAACATTTCACCAACCAGGATTTCCCAAAGAAAGGGGGATTCCCTACTGAACATGACTAAGCATGACTAAACCATGTTTTGCAAGGGCGATGCGTGAAGTCACTATAGTTTGGGTAGATTCTTTTCTGATGTGCCAACCAAGAGCAAGATGGTAAATGAAATTTCGTCATACAATCTAATATGTGATATATATATATAAAATATATATAATATATATAATATCGTTTTAAAATCATAAGTATGTGTATTAATATGTATGTGGGTCTCAAATATAGATGAACGTGCGCAGATAAGTTCTGTAAATTGCAGGCCACACTAAAATACCTATAAATATATCACATATATTTCAGCAACCGCTGACTTTCCTGAAATAAGGGGCTTTCCCTTCATCATTTACCTTTTTGGGTGAGGTCGTGTGACGTCGCTATAATTTGACCAGCGCATATGGTTCCCAAATGTTTCGAGGCATTGCCCCCTCGATCCTTGTGTTCTTTTCCATGAGAAGGGTCCGCCGCCCAAACGACAAGCTGACGAAGACAATCAGAAGTAACGCTGTTCATGGAGAGATCCAATTCCTTCGCAGGGTGTTTCGCTGCAGAGATCGGTGAGAAAATTAATGCAGTCATGCTCTCGCGCATGCATTGACACTGCATCCACATCAAGTGTAGCTTCACGCGTTTATATTCACTATGTCAGGGATCACCACCCTCTGGAGTGCAACGACGCACTATGCACTTGAGTAGTAGAGATATTTTGCTGCTGTGCATCAAAACCTTTTATAAAGCCTGAACCGGGTAGGCCTCAAAAGTCTAAACAACATGCTTACATGTCATATAAGTCATATCAAATAGATGCAGTGTGTGCATGGTTTCATTGGCACGCTCAGCGACTGTCCCTAATGAAAGGGAGGTATGCTCAAATTTGCCTCCCAACTCCTAAGTATGCATACTTGCCAATCACATGCAACCACTGTTCCTAAACTGTCCGCCAGCCTGTTCTGCAATCATGAAAAAAATCCAAAATCAAGCCAGGTTTTTGCAAGCCTTTAGGGGTGGGAAATTGAACAGAAATCAGCTATTGAAAACTAAATGTCTTGCTGGTGGAAGATCAAGCCACAGCTGGATCCCCTTGTCAAGCACGACTTACTGACTTCACCATATCATTGGATAACCAAATCCATCTGCAAAGCACTGCTTTGCATAAAGAACTTGACATCTTTGCGTCAATCGTCTCACAAATCATAATCTTTATGTCCCATACTGTTCTGCAAAAAATGCGGGTTGAAATGGCTGGCACAACAAATCTGTGCATCAAGTGTTTCTCCGGATGCTCCATGTGTATATCTTTTTGCATTTGCAAGGAAAAATATAACCAACCGGATGCACCAATGGGATTCTGTTCTCGCTGACATCAGGTGTCTGTCAATCGATGCCGCTCCGCCAGCTAAGCAACCCACGAAGAGAAGTTTTATAACATCACCCCGTGCCTTTTAAGAACCTATACATGAAAACTCTCCCGTCTCCCGTGGATCAATATTATATTATGTGGATACAAATTACACACAGCAGCTGTACATATATGTCATGTACTGCATGTGCTTATATGTCTATCCTTTCCATATTTTGTCCTTTGCGGAATGGGAAACCGTTCAGCGAAGGCAGTGGATCACTAGCTGAGACATATGGTTGCAGTCCGTAAACTTCGAAGACATACCTGGAGTATGTAAATATGCCTAAGGATGTTTAAAGCTAAGGCCTTTACCCAGTGATGACATGTGCTCATGTGCAAGTCTTTTGTTGAGACAGAGTTGAGTTCCAAACATCTATTAAACTTAAACCCTCACCCCCCCAGGTCCATCTCGCGGCCAAGTGCAGCAGCCAGAATGAGGCGAACCGCTCCGTCGGTGCCCAATGCATTCCCTGCCAGGCCCAACCGATGCAAGGAGCTGCTTCCTAGCAACGCCACCAATGCCTCACAAGATTCCACAAAAGCGACAGGGCATCTCTTACTGACATTCCGTGATCAATAATCAGGATAAACTGATATAAATTGGGAAGACTTCTTTGAAGCAAACCTGGCAGCCCAACTGCCTTGCAGCGCATCGCCACTTCTGAACTAGGAATGCTGGGAATATCTGGGAGTATGTCAATATGTCATAGTAACCAGGCCCATTCCGAGTCTGAGGTGGGGTGCGTCAGCAACTGGACCCACAGCGCTGCGTGTCTGCAAGCAAGGTGAACCCACTGTGTATCGCACCTCCGTACTTCTGTGAGTGATCTGGTTCCATCCCAGCTCTAACATGCTCAGGGCAGAAAGAGAGCACTGACCTTAATCACAGATGACAAGTGGGAGCATAGCCTGCATGCGAGCTATACATCAATTGTCTGAATGTCATGATTCAATTACATATTTCTATATAGCTAATACATTAAATAAACATGCAATGATATATAGAAAATGAATATTGATGTATACATATGTATGTGTGTAAGCAATGAAATAGAAAAATAGAAATTGATATATCTAAATCAATTCACAACAATTACCAAGATATAACATATATTACGTAATACTTACAGTTCTTACAATCTACAACAAACACAATTACAAACACCATACCAGTATGGACTGTACATTATAATTACAGTATGCTTGCAATTGTTATGGCAACGTGCTTGCGCCTGTGCAAAAGCATGCAAGAGTATTCTTCAGCAGCCAAAAGACTCTGGATAATCTTCAAGCATCCTTGATCTCCCAAGCCGTTCATCTCGAGGCTGAGGCTGTTCAACGATGATGACCACTTCTTGTGTTGAGTTGTTGCATTCAAAATGCTCTTGAGGCCCTAGCAGGGTATCAGACGTCAGACTTGACCAGCAACGATGATACAATGGCTTTGACAAGAAACAAAAGAACGGAAGGAATGTTATCGCATTTGAGGCTGTGTCATGTCATTCCTGAAAATGCCTGGAGTGCATCTGGTGGTCTATCGGCCTTCCAGGCTTCTGTCAGAAAACCTGTTTCAGCACCCCAACCTGCACACCCAATGTGTTGTAGCCCAAGGCCAATCGAGATAAAGGCTGCTTGGCCAAGGCATTCATCAAGGCAGCAAAAGCATTGTCACCTAGGGAATCACGCAAAAGCTTCAGTCAAACTGTGATGGTGCTCAAGTTGGAAAAGCTTGATTCAACTTGATGGATGCATATTATGGATACCATATGGTCATATGGTGGTCCGAAACTTGGCCTTTCATGAAAATCATGGCTGATCCGTTGCTTGCTCAAATGTCGGTTCTCTTGCGCTTGATGCTATCAAGTCTCTGCAACAACACCGCGCCATATCCCACCTCAGCTTTGCATTGGAGCTTTCTTGGTCAGCACAGTTTGGATGCCTAAAACCCATTGCTTCAGCACTGGCCATGACAAATATGATTCAGAGAAAAGAAGGCGACCGCGCATGTCAGATTATCTCATTGTGCTTCTTGACAATCAAGTGAATCAGGCGTTTGCCAAATGTGCCCTGTGACCCGCTCACACATGGCTAACGTTGAAAATGGGCTATGGACTACAGACCCGGACCCTTTTGGATCGTACAGTTTGGTTCGCAGTACGTCTATGCAGTATTTAGCAAAACTTATTGCATAAAAAATGTGGCGCAGAGATATCCAATAAATCATACTGGAGTGCTGGACAATGTGACCAAATGTGCATGAATCAATGAATGATTCATTCTGAATGTGCTAATATGAATGCAGTATTACAGGATCCGTCAAATTTCAACAAATTCAGCACGTGCCCAAAGACAACTTGACAGCATCTTGTGCTACATGGACACAATTCAACACAATGACAAGCCCGGCGAAAAAAAAACTCCTTTGATGTTCAGTTCTTCAAAACAAACCAGCACATCAACGTCTGCTGGAACTAATTTAAGCTCTTGCAAAAAATATCAAATGCTATCAAATACTGCTATATGTTCTTACATCCTTAACTGGATATCCACTGCATGGCCCGTCTCTTGCACGTTCTTGATCATTGTCATACTTGCATCTTTCTGCACTGCACTATGCACATGAGTTATATACAAGTAAATAACTAACGTTATATATAACTTTATGAGGTATCTCAAAATTGTCAAACATCTGAAACCCGATCTTGAATGGTTCAAGTATAAAATGCACTTTGAGACACTCTCTAATCTGGCCACACTCTTCGAGCGCTGCCACCATAGCCTTGGCTCGTCGATTGACAGTCAACACTATGGTCAACGATAAACACTATGATTGACTTTGGCGATGGAGACTGACAGCACGAGAACCGAGTTTCAGTAAAGTAAACAAATTGAAAACGATTCAAAATATTCAAAATCAATTCAACTGAATTGTATGATCAGTTGGAATGAACATAGAAAAGCCATGAAAAGTCATGACTGGCCAAACCAACCTGTCTTAGAATCTTGAGTGGCCTGAAGGTCTGCGTCCTCAAAAGTCAGGTCTTTCAGGTTCCTAGGGAAAACGTGCATCACAATCACAACTGCTCCGACTCTTGAAGTAACCAGACTCTTGAAGTGGGTAACTTGGGAGCAAGGACTCAGCCGGAAGTGGGAAAGTCACCTATATTCTAATCACTCACTTCATTCCCACGCAGAAAAATATAAGCCACCATCACCTCAAACCACGTACAAAGGTTTTGCTAACTATGATGCTATCATATGCAACTCGAGACTCAGCAAAAGATGCCTCTGCACACAATTGGGCATAATTTGGCATAATTTGGCATTTGATTTAATTAACTAGTGTTCGTTTAGTAGCAGCTCATTCAGGGCCAACTGGTGATGTTGCCAAGACTCAGAGCAGACTCAGTGACTATCGCCCATGCAATCACCAGGCTAAGGACCAAAGCTCGCTGCTCCGGTGTTTTGAGACATTCAAATGCGCTTTCACTCAATCCAGTCAATTCCTTGAGTCACAAGCCAACAAAAGCAACAAAGATAAAGGGCCAGCAAATAATGTGACACACGATTCAATTTATGCAGAAGCTTCTAGAGTTTCAACAACCCTTTCAAGTTGACTATAGTTAATCTAGCTGACGTTGAAGTGAAGGACTGCCAAATCAACTTTATCAGAATCATACCAGGGATCAACATGGACCAACTAGTCAAAATCAAATATGGGATGCAAGCCGCAGTTCCAGGTGTTATTGTTGCTTCGCCCCTAGCTCCACAACCACCATCTACTATCAGGAGCTTTGAAACCGCCTGCTCAGAAAAACACCAAAGTCGGAATACTCAATTTATAGGATTTCAAAACGGTGTGTGAGGTGTGTGTGCGTGTACACATGCAGTATACTCTATATATCCTAACGATATTTCATGACACTTCATTATGAGACACGCGTATCATAATATTCAATCGCATGGTAATCGCGCAAAGAGCTCATGTTGCTCCCGCTTGCTCCGGCAACTCCATCTATTTCCTTGATCTTGTGTGTTGCTTTGTATCCTTTGTTGCTATGCCAAGGCCAAGAAGGCCAAGGTACTGTGAATGCTTCCAAGAGCTCCTGATTGTGGCTAATGAGATCAACCGCTTCAGGTCCAGCAGCTTGTAAAAAGGTTCCTTAGCCCGGGAGGTAGGCAGTGTGCTTATCGTTCGACAGCTATAGCATTCCTCACAGGCTTTCTGTGACTCTATGATTATTTATGTAAGCCTTGCCTGGCATTGATATTTGCAAGATCTCTTTGCCGATGGCTGGTAAAGAGCGGGGGGGGGTAAGACCGCAAACAACATTGGATGACTCTCCATTGTTGTCAATGTTGAAAGTCACCAATCACATGCATCATCCAACCCAGCCCAAAAAGGATTTCAATGATTTTCAGAGAATACGTCCCAAGCATCAAGTCTTGTTGAGGAGTTTAGGGGGAATTTTTCTCTCCCCCTACAGCCAGTTTGCCGGACTTGCGGTCGAAACTCCTAGCTTGTCAGGAAGGGATGGCTCAGATGGTTCCAAAGGTTCGGACGGCTCTGAGGGCAAGCTCTTCTTCCGAGGTTGGCCAGACAGGATTTCAACGATCACAGAACGCTGGTTCTCCAACTGATTTTCAAGGTCCTGGCAAATGGTCGACAGGTCCTTAAAATGGTTTCATCCATCAGCTTTGAGTCATCCAAGCCGGTGTTCGTTCGATATCAACTCGTGTATTAGTTGGGAGGAGTTGGCTATCATTGCTATCATAGACTATCGAGATATAGTAGCTGCAAACATCACCAGTAGCAAGTCATGTAGAATCAAGGGTCATGACCTGTGAACAATCTGCCTTGCTTTCCCACATCAGTGCGGCCAGGAATGGCCATACTATGTCACTATGCTCCCCATCAATCAAATCACCAAACATGTCACAATATAATACAATGTACAACGTATATGCACAGTGTACGTACGTGCCTCACCATAGTTTGATTCAATCATCCGGAAACAAACCAGTCGACAAGTATGAAACAACTGATTCTACTGCTTACGTGACACTTAAATGTCCATTTTATATTCACTCTTTTCGAACCGCAATTTAGCCTGTGGCCAATCATAATTTTAGAAACTGTCATTTCGCCTCCTCTTAGTACCTTCAAGTTCGGGAAGGGGCCCATTGTGGCTCCATGTGGGCAAAAAGAGATAGATAGAGAAACATCAAATAGAGAAATAGTTCCGTTTCTCTTCTTTTCAGTGAAGACATGGCAAAATTCACGCAATGTTTCCGGAAGATTCAATGTTTGCCTTGATCTTCTGGAGCAAGTTTTCGGTGGACTTTTTCCTGAGACTGCATAAGTTCACTTAAGCTGAAGCTGTAGGTGCCACATTTTCTAAAACCAATACCCGGAATGTAATATCTCATTGCTGAAAGATACAGAAAGGACCCAAATTCTTACACTAAAATGATCCAAGTTGCCTATCCTGCACTTGGAGACCCAAGAGGGCCAGGCCATGCATTCCTTCTGCGCAGCGTTCTTCCTCTGCCAAAGCAAATAGCTCCTGCTTTCACCAAAAAATCATGCTCCACAATCTCCACAACCACTACAAGCATTGCAACCCTTCCTCTCAGTCGACTATATACATATATATTGCTTTAGCTGGGCTTTTAAGGCTTGAGGATCTTCAAGGAGTCCACGATACTCTGTAGTCAGTCGATGGTGCGACCTTCCAATAAGCTCTGAACATGCGGAAGACCGTAGCAGTGACAGCACAGTCAAATTGGATAAGGGTCGGGCACCCTGTACCTGGCCTGCTCCTTCTCGCGATGCTTTGCAACCAAATCATCCAACTCAGCTTGAGAGACACTCCTGAGTTCACAACACAAAGCATCACAAAGCTCCTTCTGAAATTCATTCGAGGGAATATAGAAATTACACCCATGCAAACAAAAACACACACAAAAATATGTAAACATTCCTTCTGGGAAGTATATATATGTACATAAATATGTGTATATATGTGTATATACATACCTATGTAAAATGGATAAGTACCGGCATAATGCTGGCTTGTCATAAAAATGGATGAGTACCGGCATTATGCTGGTTTGT
>DF239597.1:160319-189776 GCA_000507305.1 Breviolum minutum Mf 1.05b.01 | reverse complement strand
GATAAATACCATGAAATATCGAAATACCCGTCTATACTCGGAGATACTCAATACTCATGTACTCATCGTCTTGCAGTGCCTAACTTCTTCGCGTGTCTCAGCTCAAGGCGAAGGGTTAAGGATCCTGTTTTGAATTCAGCCAGAGCTGCTCCTGGATGTTGCCGACATATCCGAAATGGCCAACGGCAAGCAAATGTGTCAAGAGTTTACCTGTGAACGCAGCCAGCTCCCCTTCAGGTGGCTCCAAATCGCCTGTCACACTGTCAGTATGAAATGAATTGAAATGATATGAAATGTGCAACGCGCAAACAAACCAGGTTGCCGAATGTTGCCGATGCCAATGTAGTGGCAGCTTGGTGCCGACGCCTTCATCTTCAATCTCTCGCCGACACTGCCTTGGCAAGAGACGGTGAGTTGAAGAGAGAGAAGCCTCATTTGACACAGAAGCCACAGTACATTGTGTAATATTCCTACTTTACAAACTTATATATACCAACTACCAACTCAATGTACATGGCAGTATTGCGTTTGCTTTAATCTCAATAGGTCCTGTGGCAAAGTGTAGGAAAGCTGATGAAAGTTGGGTGTGGTGCTGCAGGGCAGTTGCCCAAAAATCCAATGTCGAACTCAGCAGCTCTTCAGCAGGGCTCGATCCCTGGCTGTCAGAGCACGCAGGCGTTCTTTTCGAGTCGTTCGGTTTCTACAAATCCTTTGTCTGGGCGTTTTGCTATCTTGATTTGATTTTGTCTTGCCTCCCAACAAACATCATCCTCTATGTTTCAGGATTTGTGGTCTGTCTGTGGTGCGTTTCTCAAGAGTTTGTCACACTGCATGCCTTCCCTCGGTGGATCTTTGGAGGAACTTGGCCAGGTTCCTTAGTTTCAATGCAGGGATCAAGATGACAACAGTGCTTGACCTGTGTCCACTTCAGGTGTGGGCTCTCTCCTCTTCCTCTACTTCTCGTTGCAGTTGGTCAACGTACACCGCTGCCTCATCAAATACAACCAATGGCATATCAACAAGTGCCAGGCAAAGGCTGGAAACTTGGAGACGAGGGAGAGGAAAGGATCGCTCTGGCGTTAGTTGGCTAAAAAGAAACAGATCCTGGTACAGTTCACGAACCAGCGAGTCATCGTCGGACTCATACCCCAACCATTTGTTCCATGCTCGGTTTCACTACATTGATTTCAAATGCCCTCTGAGGCGTTCTCATCCTTGTACAGGCATTCTGCATCTGCCAATGATGGCCAAAGGCGGGTGGCAGCGATCACCTTGGTTACAGTAGAATGAGAAAGAACGAGTCAAAGGCTAGGGCAGTGAAGTTCAGGAAACAACCCAAAGGCGTTGCCATAGGGCTCAAGAACGGTCACAAGTGATTGACCGCTCGATGCACCTCCAGATAGGCTTGGGCAACAGCAGCACCTTTGCATTGCGTGATCAATGGTGTTGGTAATGTCACGTTGCCCGACCCAGACTGATGATTTTGAGTACACCGCGTTCTGCTAATGGACCTGAAGAACAAAGAAGGACATGAGGACTGGGCAGTCCATACCCATTTAATCCCAAATCCTACATAGATCAATGATGATCATATTCTCGGAAAATATAGTCTTCTATGTAAAGTAAATACGGTGTGACTTTCCAGAGAAATGTTTTTCAATGCTTCCTCGTCCTCCCTGCGTTTGGCTGGCCTTTGGAGCAAAAGCTTAGCATCAAAGAAATGCCAGTCATCTCTTCGTTGACTCCAGCGGCTTCCTCCACAAAGACAACTGAAAAATACAGCATCTTGAGACCTCTTATCATTTGCATGTGCTTTTCGAGTAACTCAGCAACCACCGTATACTGAGACACGCAGGCATGTCAGGGTGTGCAAGTCTCAAATTTTGTTTCTACAGCATTCCACCAGAAGTCGCTATTCGGTATACTATTCTGAGTTCCTAATTTGTGTCTTGGCACCACGCCTTGGCCCTTACTCTCATCACCCCCCTGCCCAGAAGGTGCCTCGCCCCTCTTCCTGCGATAGCTGACCGCAGCAAGGTCAGCAAGAGCTCGAACCTTCAAACGAAGGCGAATCAACTGGCTGGAAAAGTGCAGCAACTTTAAAGCAAGTTTCATAGTGTGGCTTCAGATGGTTTCATCATTCTCATTTCCCATTCATTTTCATCCACATCCCACCAAATTGCCAGAGCCCTCAAAGGTTGGCAGAGTCTGGACAGCTGCCTGCGGTGAGGCTGGAGGCTTCTGGACTTCTGAGGCCAGGAACTAAAGGAAAAGGCTGGAAGGCTGGGAAGAAAACTCACATGACATGAGCATCCCATTGGCTGGTTAACAAGTAGGATGCCCAATGCAATTCTTGTAGAACTCCTTCTATAGCTAGGTTTTCTTCACTGCTCACATGACCAACCAAGCAGGATGCACCAGCAATTAAACATAATTGAACTATCAACCCACAAGCTGAATAGATGATTCGCTTGACCAGCTTTTCCTTGCCTTCAAACTTGCAAGAAGACCTTGAATGCTCTCATCCTGGCAGCAACTGAAGCAAACTATCAGGCAGAAATTGCTTCAAGGCTTCCACACAACTCACGTCCTCGGCAAAGCATGGCCGTGGATCCACCTGAATCGATGCCAGCGAGAACTTCGGGAACTTCAACTTTGCGCACTCATGCGACCTTCCGACCTTCTCCAGCTGTGCTGCCAAACCAGAGACGGCTTTTGCAGCACTGACCTGATCTTCTAATCGCTCCATCCAACACTCATGCACAGGTATCATCGTTTCAGGCAACAGTTCACCCTTGTTTGCTTCGTTGGTTTCTGATTTGTATCATGCAATGCAAACGCCCACCCAGCGCAGCCTTGTCAGCGCGAGAAACCTCAGAAATCGGTGAACAAAACGTGGCAAGTGTGAACAAGGGGGTGTTGGGGTGTTTGCAGTGCTGGCACTAGTTTGCTCTTGAACAGCGAAGCGCGCTCAACCGATTGAAGTCTCCCTGATAGCGTTACCTTAACCTTCTGCTTGAAGCGAGTGTTTACGGCATCTTGCTCTTGCCTGCTTCATCCCATGTGCACCAGTAGAAAGGGCATATCTTTCGGACTAAGAGCAGGTCATTTAATCGTAACGGGGGGGAGGAGCACTGTTTATCCAGACAAACGGATGGTAGGTAAAAACGGCGCGATTTACGTCAGTTTTTTTTTGAGTCAGAGCTTATGTGGTGAGAGTGAAGTGGCAGTAGAAAAATATATCAAACAATTTGCTCAAAACACTGTTTTTGCAAATTTTCACCGTAGCGGTACCGCTACAACCATTGCTCTTTGCTTCTCAGCTTTGAAAATTGTGAGTGCTTGAATGAGATAAAACGCCGCTATTGAAGTTTGTTCCACACGATGCTTCTCGAAACGTTGCGTGTGCAGGATTTTGGAGGGTCTATGTGCAGTGATAACTTTGATGTCTTGCATCTACAGCTCGCTCTTAACCTCTGGAACCTTCCTGCGTTAAAAACCCATCCCTGACTCCTGCAGTCAAACAGTTTGTGTGAATTTGGTGTTCTAGACACGGAAGGCGCTTGTGGGCACACACGTTGGCTGTAGCTCAAGGGCTCTTTTGATACCAAACAGCCCAGCAGCCATCTCTCATCTCCTCCTATAGACTATACAGTACCACAACAGCAAGACGAGCGTCAGGCACTTTCTGCGAAGGCATCTGCTAGTTCAGCAGAAATCGCACCACGGTAACGTTGAACTCCTCCAGCAGTGGTAGGGCACAGCCTCAGCTAAGATTTGTGAGAGCTTCATTTACGGGAGTAACCGAAGAAGCAAGTCTTAGCAAGTCATAAATTCTAGTTTCTGGATAGCAACAATGACTTGGCTTTGCTTCCACTGCTTGAGCTGTCTATAAGTTTGTCCACACATGTGTATCTTGGGACTGTTTGAGGCACCTACTGAAGTCTAACAAAATTAACAAGTCTTTAACTCTTAACATTGACAACTGAAGTCCGCAGGTCTGTTGACACAAAAAGAGAAAAAGACCCAGCGAGCGCCGTCTTTTGCGCAGTCCGAGGCCAAGTTCGCTGAGTCCACAGTTGTCCACTTAGTCACTAAGTCCAGTCTGAATATCCAGAGTCTCCACGGTCTACAAATTTGGGCAGCAAGGAGGCTTTGCGGAACCTGATTGAAACAACTGAGACCAGATTTAGGAAGATGAGATCACAGTAAACGTTCAAAAAAGATCTATCCATGAGATCAGTAATCACTGCAAGTAGCGCCGGGCTTCACCGTACGAGCACTTGCATGCCAACATGTCTACATTTGTCTTGTGAGTCTTGTGTATGCAAGGCATCATTAGAATTCTTCAGTCTAGAATCCAAATCATCCCTTCGAGGCTTGGCTTTGTTCTTGAACCTGAATATAATATTTTTCCACGGCTCGTAGATTGTCTCCAGCTTGGATCGTGTCTAAGCTGTGTTCCAAACAAATTGGAAAAGATCTCTCTCCTTCTTTCTCCAGTCTCAGTACTACATTAGCAAGCGCACGGCGTTATCTCCCACAGTCGAGCACTGAGCATCAAGGTTTTAAGATAGGAATGCTTCGTCTGTTTCAAAGTGAAACAACCAAAACACCATAAGCAGACAGTGCGGACAGTGGAGACTGCCTGCAACACTTTGTGTTGCCCATCTTGCCATGCAAAACGTATCCTTGCTACGCTTGGAACTGGGTATCCAAGATTTGGACCCCTTGCAGTATTGCACATGCCAGGCAGTCATGTAGTCTGGTACGGTGGCTCAGTTCCAGTCAAAGAAAAAATACTTCAGCTATAAAGTAAATGCATCCACTATATTTGTACATTTATATGTGTGTATATATATATATGATATCATAAAATCATATATTATATATTCATATACGTATAGATACAGTAGTATAGATGTACTCACACAAACAGACGTTGTAACTCTTCTTTATCCAGCTTTAGCCTACGTCCTTCAATGACAGCAATTCCAGAGCACAGCATCCCAGAGTCCGACATTCTTAGGGATTCGTCCTTTGTGGAAACAAATGGTATGAAGGTGGCAAGTCAGCATGGTGTTGTTTCAACGAAACATGCCTGGGGGTTCGCTTTCAGGCCGCAAGATGCGTGATGCAGATTAGTCCAACTCTTTATGTACCTAGTCTATATCACGTAGCATACTATTCTTTCTTTGCAATTTCCCGTAAAAGCTATTTGTGATCAAAGCAAATGGAACATAAAGGTGGCTCCTTGGAATCTCCCGCAAACTGCTGCAGTTTCCCCCACTTGCAGAATGGCTTTGGTTTACATATGAGACATCGATTCTCTTGATGTCATGTCCGTTATTGGTTGATATGCCATGCTAGAACTCAAACTGGCCAGCATGGTTTTACTCTTTTGCTGAGATTTGAAGCCTTGCGGCATTAAGCCAGCAAGTCTTGATCATCATGTGTGTACCCAGCCACATGCATGCTCGTGAAATGCCAAGGTATTATGACTCATTGATATATACACCTCCTCTCACTATCGCAGTGCCTGCACATACCTGGACAGAGGGGCAGCATACATAGACAAAATGTTCTGCGAGGCCTGCAAGAACGTCCATGAAAGCCCGGGCGCAGGCTTGAAGAAGTTTGGATGAATTGAAATTTGCATGTTTTTTTTACAATCAAAAAAAACAGGATACAGTCACGTCCATCCGGTAGCAATTTGGGCGCACAAATGACGGCTGCTGCTTCTTGTGCGACTTGACTTATCGCTGAGTCATCTCAGGGTAGTCTATTCCGTCAGCTACCTGCAGCAGATTTTGGACTTCATGGCAATGTCCTTTGCCGGGGGCAATCAAACGCAAAGGAAACTTGGAGGCTGTTGGCGCACAAGTCAAATGTCATTGGCGGCAAAATGGAATATCATCTAGGAACCCAAATGCACGAGATGATCTTTCTGCCATATTTATATACTGGCCACGAAGTTGCATTGCAGCCCCTGAACATGGCCTGCATTCTATTGAGTGGCCAACAAGTACGAAGCCGATCAGATGATTGCAGAAACATGCGCAAGTTGCATCCAATTTTCCAATTTGTGATGTTCAACTTAAGTGAAGTGGGTGGAGGAAAGCTGGGGAAAGAGGAGTATACAAGCAAAATGGCTGATGAGGATGATGAGGATGATGAAGATGAGGAGGATGAGGATGATGCAGATGATGTGGACGAGGATGATGAGGACGAAGATGAGGAGGACTAGGATGATAGAAATGATGATAGAGACTTCCCAGACTTCCCTGCACCCCGTCCCCAAAGGGACCGGGAGAATCGATACCCCAAATGAAAGCCCCAGGATCTATAACCAAGAGTACAGGTGCCCTACGCAACTCCCTTAACAATGAAACAGTAACGCTGCTCTATGGCACTCACACGCACCGTTTTGTCAGGACAATGGCTTGGCTACAGTGTGTCCAGTGAGTCTTGAGCCTGAATTCAATGTGCTTGATCCAAAGAATGTGGTTTGTCACATTTGGGAGTGCAAAACTAATACGCCACAGGAAATGAATTGACTCTGAAAGAACATGCAACTAGTCTTACAAGCAGGCATTGGGTAGGTTCACCTGTCCCCACGGGCAGAAACAGTAAACAGTAAGCACCCCTCTCCCCCCACTACAAAGCATTTGGATTGATTCTTGCACAGTTTGCCACCCTCCATATCTACACGTTTCTATATGACATCTATACCGTATCTATAGGATATTCATACGACTCCTGTTTCATATCGATACCGCAATGCTTCGAACATGATTGAGGAAACATTCCAATTTCTTCCTGCCCAAATGACCATGACAAAGCCTGTCGGCACAATGGAGCTGAATAGAAAAATTCTGCCGCCAGGGTTGTGACCTATGCCAAGATGACGAAGACAAAACAGTTCTTTAGTTTGACGTCAACTGCTACATGAAATGCATCCACCAGACACAATGAAACGCTTTGATACAATTGTTGAAACTCCAAATGAAGCACTGCAAAAGGTCGCTGACACTTTTCATTAGGACTTGGCAACAGACGGCAGCATCCAACCAAGCTGTCAGGCGTCGCACAAGATCACAGTCTCCACGATCCTGGAAGGTTACAGGCATCTGACTGTAGAATACAGTAAAGAACATGGCAAGACTTGAACGCAGGGGTCGTCAAACAAGCTGTTTGAGCATCACTTAACATTCACTTAACAGCAAAGAATGGCAGCGGAATAGAGTGAGCCTAGGTGCTGAGATCACACAGGTCAAGTCAAGTCACCAAAAAAGAAAGGACACTTTTGGACTGTCCAAATGAATGAAGCATGAAAGATCTTGTCCCAAAAGGCCATCACACAGGGAGGTCAAAGCACCAAAGTGCAATGGCAAAAACAGAATTTGTCAACAGTCAACGGCCACGCAAATGCACCAAATATATCTCAGGCCGTATGTTTGCGCAAGAAGAATCAAGAGGAACGAAGGAGACTTACAACAAGATGGAGCAAAGAACAGCAACAAGGAGAAGAAGAGCAACAAAAACGACCACTACCAAAAACAACGACCACCACCACCACCACCATCATCACCGCCACCAACAGGCCCACAAACAAAGAAGACAACGACGCTCACCGCGACGCTTGATCGGGAAGCATAACAGCGGGATCAAACCTCCTCCAACTACCCCTTGTCCATCATGCGGCATGCGGGATGTACCGCGTGCAGGTCTGAATCCCTTTCAGAGATGTTCAAACAAACAGAGATAAACAGAGATCGTCCTTGTCCAGCACTCCAATTATGAACATGTCATCGTCCAGCATGACTTGCTTCAAGATAGCCTTGTCAACCACCCACTGTGAGGTGCTTTGTCCAAAATGACACAAGAATTGCAAGACAAATGGGATGCAGGTACCATGCATGGTTCATTGCCTCGAAACTATGCCAACATGCTTAGCTTACCACCATGCCACTGCTCGTTGCAAAGAGAAGCTCGCCAGCTATCATCCTGGTCATTCGAGCAGCGTGAATGCGCACTTCAAGAGGTGTTAGTGCACAGAGGTACAAAGTCTGCTGCTAATCCACTCGGCCTGTCTGAGCCAGCCAAGCAAGAAACACCTCAGCAGCGTTTTCCCCTATCTCTTTGTTTGTCCCTTTTTTACAACATGTCGGCATTTGACATCCTTAGGATTTGCAAAGGACAGAATGAAGGAGCATGCAGTGTTTTGCTTCATTCGATGGACCCCGCAGCATGTCCAAGGAAAACCGGTGAATAGACTATGCTGTAAGCATAAGACTCAGGAAGAGCGCGCGAGAGCCAGGGAGATAATGTCACTTGTTCAACACTTGAAATGAGAACTTTTTGGCTGCGCTAAGAGTCTTAGATAATTGCAGTGCTAGACGTGACAAGAAGAAAAGGCGTGAGGAGGGGACCCTGGTCCCCTGTGGTTCGCACCTTCTGGCATAAAGTTTCCAGCATGTGCTGAACAAATCAAAGCATCCACTGCAGCAGCCACCTACAGGAAAAGCCGTGATGATGCTTTCAAAGGATTTGAATATTGATGATTTGCATGCTTCCCAGCAGTTGAGTCTTTTCCTGTGATAGTAGTATGAGGCTCGAAAATCAAGTGGATGGTTACGAATCTTAGATTGCAGGACCTCTTTGCTCAAAGATCCAGCTGCACCAAGAGATTTCAGGCTTCTCCCCAACACCTGCAACAAACCAAAGATCGAAATAGATTGCAACTTGTTCATTTCAATGTTCACTGCCCAAAAAATATCAGCCGAGCCTCATCTGAGCAAGTGGAGATCTGACTTAATCCTGAAGCAAGAAAGCAAAGAAAGCAAAGACGGAGAGCTTTGAATTGCACGCTGCAAAATGCAGCTTTGTGCCTTGGCTGCAAAGTATGACTGGACACGTTGGAAAAGATGGATCTGCGATCACCTCAGCTTCAACACTTCCGTCTCAGCACAAATGATTCTACTGAAATTACGCTTAGGAGTTGCCTGTGGATGGTTGGTCCACATAGCCTGATAATGGCACTTGCATTGGGTCTTTGCATCATGAAGAAACATAAAGCCGCCCAACCTCAGGTTCCTGCAAAGGGAAATGAAAACTCGATCAGCTCTTTTCTCCACACCTCACTGTCGAGACTCGGGAGAACTCGCCAGGTTCCAAGAATTCTCCCGCCAAATGTTCTTCGACTGTAAGGAACCTTCCCCACGCTGGAACTGGGCTCTGCAACTGGGATTTCCAATAACAGAGGGCCCCTTCGGAAGTCCCTAAAGATTGCGAAAGTCTAGGATGGGCTAAGACCCCTTAGCAAAAGAAAGGGCACTATGGCTTTTTGGGACCCAAAGGAGATGTGTCTCCGTGGAGCTGCGTTAAGCCTGCGTGCAGCCGCACCCAGGCATTTCATGCTTACCTTTGTCGTGCGCTAAAATCAGTCCTTGCAAGGAGCAGACGCTTTTGAAGCTCCGTTTCTTCTTGAATATCATCTCCAGGGTATGGTTCTCATTACGTTGTTCTGACCCGAGAATGCCCCTGTTGAAGGGAGTCATGGGTTCACTGGAACAAGAAAAGCAATTTGGATAAAGCGTTGGAAAAATGCACATTCACGGGGACTCTTTCTTTGAGTGCGTGAGTCTGCTTCAAACCAGAACCGTTCACCTTTTTGGAAAACCAGTGCAAAAAAGTATGAAAATGCATTGTTCAACCGCTTGAGACTCTATGAGGTTGCGTGCTTTGTTGTGTTTGTATTTAAGACAGTCCTTTTCAGTGTCTTTGAGACGCTTCTTTTGATACTCATTCTAAAGACGTGCTTATCACTTTGGGCGATTGACATTCTTTGCGATGAGTTTGAAGGTGAAGAATCTGTATCTCATCATGTCTCATCCAAACATATAATGTTTGGAAGCACAGTTCCATACTGTGTGGGATATATGCACTGAGTCGGAAATATGTGTGAAAGCTAGGAAGAAGGATGTCTTCATCTATTTCATTTCAAAGATAGATGAATAGATGTCTCCAGACTCCAGAGGACATTGAAATTGAAATACGTTGAAAGCCGCTCTGTCCTTGTATTTTGCGTCAAACCTAAAACAAGCAAAGGAAATTCCCGCTCCCTTAATCGTTCGACCAAGCCAGGAAGATGCCGCAATTTCAATCAAGGGATGCTTCTTCAATTAGACCAGAAACTTCCTCCAACACTCAATTCAAATAGGTACCTTTGAAGGCAATTTGATGTGAAACATTTTAAGTTTGTGAGATCGGTGGAAGTGCTTCTCACATAAGTTTGATGTGATTCCATGTGATCTTGTAAAATGTTCGGTCTCTGGTTCACTGTCTTTTCTTCTCATTGCATGTCGAGATTGATCCTATCATCTCACATCAAAATCTAGTTGAGAAAAGAGGGTAATTTTTCAATGTAATGACCGCTCCGCTTGGCAAAGCCTACCCTGCTTACACACTTCAGTCTCGCGAAACGTTTGGCACACCCCACCTCAGATCTGTTGCGACTTGCCAATCCTTCCTTTGTCCGGGGTGTCCCATGGAACAGGTGGAACAAAGCTTTTTAAGAAGACGGCCCCTAGAGAACAATAAAGCAAATCTTTCCAGCCTCACACCACTTATCCACATTCGCATGTCCTTTCAGGGCGGAAAACGGGCATGAGGATGCGATGCAAATCTATTGAAAAGGCACAGTTTAATTATATGCCTGAACTGGAACATTGCCGTCGAAGCAAGCACAGGTCCATAGGAACATAGATCAGTGAAGGCGCACCTGGAGGGTCCAGATCAAGTGCACCCTCTGGAAATGGTCCGTTGACCTGGTCGTAGAGTAGCGGATGCAAGATGGCAAGGAGAAGCAACAAAAATATCAAGGATGTTTGTTCGTCAGGGAAAACAATGCAAAAATGGACTCTTCTACCTGTTCGGGCTTTTTCTGCATTACAACAACATGTTGCTCTCCGACCATACAGTCCGTTGTGAATTAGTTGCCTTGTAGATTTCACTTAGGCAACATTGGAATGGAATAATTGCAGAACCAAACAAGCTAGATCATGATGCAAAGGGTATTGTACTTACATGTGCTGCTTCGGTTCAAGAAGAAGTGCCAAGAAAGAATGGTTTCAAAGCACCACCTAGTACGATGGTTCAGATTCAGCATGCACAGCAAACACCAAAAGTATGCAGCTTTAGCCTGAAAGCAAATCCAATGAATCCTGTTCCAACAGAAAACCAAAAATTGCGAACGAGCCGTAAATATAAAGCGTGACACACGTTGAAGTTAAATTGCGTCAAGAAACCAACGCTGCAAGGGTGCCACTTTTGCCAAGTGCATTTTCTTGCACTCTTCAAAGTCTCATAAAACCTCTTGGGACTCAGTTTTCTATAGTTTAAACAAACATCAATAGAGCAGACTGGATGCAACCTCCTCGCGAGGGGAATACAAATGCAAGCAATAATGGATTCTGGTGGCAGCTGCCATCCACCGGGCATATCAGACACAAGTACAAGCGAACAGCCCATTGTGCTCTGCCCAAATAATACCAACAAAGTCACCCACAGAATCCAACAACTTGTGGTTCGTAAACTGAGGACAACGCTGGTCTATCCTTCATGGAGCCAAAAGCCTGAAGATTCTTCATGATTCTTCGCTGACTGGGCTATATCTAAGCTACTTGTCACAGTACATGTCAAACAAATGTTTTCTTGTGACGCTCCAACTACAGCAAGCAATCAGTCCAAGCTGAAAAGTCCATTCACCCTCAACAAATATGCACCTCTGGAGCAATCAAAGCACCCAGGTGATGTGCTCCGACACCCTGACAAGGCAAAGCATTGAGATGTCCTATTGATATATGTATGATTCATATGATAATATGTAGACATATATAGACTATATATGTATTTGTATGCGTATAATTTGGATGTATGCGATACTGCCTACTCCGTACAAGAAAGAATAGGCATCCACGGATATCTTTCATGTCACAAAGTAGATTGCAAATCCGTCAAACCTGGCAAACATGCATTTCTACTCATCGCAAATCACAAAGCTGGGTACAACATCTTCAGTACTAGGCTGCAAGATGTTCCAGTATCTTCTGGCACTGTGACATCGTCCGCCCAGTGTCATCGGTGTCATGTCATCTTTTGTTTGTATAACTTCAGAGTGGGAGCCCCTCCTGGCGAAATGAGCATGCTGTGCTCATGCTCGCGAGCGAGCGACCACCCTTAATTGCATTTGCACAATAATGACAACAAAGACTCAAATCAATGCAAATCTACCTTGTCCTGACAATTTCTGCACATTTCATCTGTTTTTCCCAAGGCCCAAGATAGTACACTGTGCTCCTGCATAATATTGCTGATGAGGATGACAAAGATGAACCAACAACAAACACAAACACAACCACTGCGACAACAGCAAGAAGAAGAAGAAGAAGAACGGCGAGAAGAAGGAGAAGAAGAAGAGAAGGAGAAGAACAAGAACATAAACATAAACAAGAATAAGAAGAAAGACAACAACAACAACAACAACAACAACAACAACAACAACAACAACAACAACAACAACAACAACAACAAGAAGAACAAGAAGAAGAAGAACAAGAACAAGAACATAAACATAAACAAGAAGAAGAAGAACAACAAGAAGAAGAAGAAGAAGTACTACTATTACTACAACAACAACAAGAACACGAAGAAGAACAATGATATCATAATATCAAAAAAACTGTTCGGATGCTCCAAAGAAAAAGACGTCCACTAATCAAAGTCAGCAATGAACTTTGTCATGAACCTGCAGGCTTGCTGGTCGTGTAGGTCAGGTCAGAAGTCACACCATTGCCACGTCATGGGTCATGGTATGTCACCAAGTGTAACTAGGCAACGCCAAGACGCTTGCCTATGTAGAGGCATGTTTCAACAGAATGTGCATGCACATATGTATATATAATCAAATATAGACATTAAAGCTTAGATGCACGAGTGCAATGCACGTATGCACTATAGACATGTCCACGAAAAAGAAACTATTACTCAGAGCAGCCAACCTTCTAGAACCTAGCAATCTCACAAGTTGCAATCACACTGCAAGCGCTATTCCCTGCACCCTGCCCCTGATCACTGAAGCATCGAAAAGAGACACCAACAAATTCACTGGACCTATCCACAAGCTCAACAGCATCAAACAATGGCGAAACTTTGCAAGGATAGCAAGAGAGAACTTCTGGAACTGGTGGGCAAATGGAAGAAGCGTCAAGTCCGTGCGAGTTACAGGTTCTGAGGACACAAAAGAAGGGTATAGGAAGAAGACAAAAGGCAAGTGATGTGGATCCGTAGCTGCAATGAGAGAAACGCTTTTATGAAAGTTGTGAGCCTGGGAGGTTCCACGAAAGGTTATGTCCCACTAGGGAGAAGGGTACTTGCTGCAACAAACTGCTCGATTTGTTCAATCCGTTTTCAGATTCCAAGGCGGCCACATCTGAGGCGTCATCTCTGAGCCTTGACACGTGTACATTAGTGTACATTGCATAAAGTGATATAAACATTGCATAAAGTGATATAAAGTGCATACAATTCACTTTATGCAATGTACACATCGTGTTTTCGGCAGGTCATGCCTTGGCTTTTTTCTTTGACTCATCAGGTCCGAAGCATCAGTCATCTGCTGCATCTGCTCTGACCTGCGAAAGTCGAAAGTGTCAATTCCAGCGACAAATCTGAACGGATACAAGCGCTCTTTCCAGACGAGTGACGAGCCATTCCACTGCCCCATACACTTTCTAAAAGCTGCTGATCCAATTGCGGAGCCAGGGCAGGCAAAGAGATGCAAAGCAAACGTATCGCAAAGCAAACATGAGAAAAATGAAAACATCCTAAGTTGCCAAAACAAAGAGAGCACTTCTGAACGAAACCTGACAAAACCGATGAGGATTTGGCTCGCCCCAAAGGGACTCCCAGCCTCAGAGTGACATTCAAAGCGCAAAACTAAAATGGACGACAGACTTGGAGGCACAAACAATTTCATGTCCAGCTGGCATGCACTGAGAATGAGTACAGGAAAGCAATACGTGCGTCAGCAATGAGAAGAGAATCACGTGCCAAGTATGTAGAAGAGATGCTAGATTGCCGTTGACACCGGCGGGAGCACCAGGTCATGACTTCAAGTGATCTTGCACAGGATTTGTTCCATCAACTCTCGTTCTAGAGGATCTAGTCGGGGAAGGCCTCCTTCTTTCTTGCGGCGGTCCCCACCGCGAAGTGATCTGAAACTACTACAGCCAAGAAGTTAGAGTGTTGTAATTAGTATCTATACATTCATATGTTTTCATGTATACTATATGTATAGATATATTTACAGGTGCATCTTGCAGTAGTGGGGAAGAGCCTACTGTAGGTGCGGTTAAAAGCCACAAAACAGAGTCTAGTTCCCATGGCTTAGTTGGGAAGCTGAAAGACGCTGCTGGCGTCAAGGAGGAAGAAAAGCCTGAAGATTTGGCAAGAGCCGAATGCAAACACATTCTCCGTAACAAAACCATTTGAATTGTGAAGGGGGAAACAAAGGATGAAGAATAAACAGTCTGAGAGGTTTTCCGCAACTCACGAGCAGGTAGGATGGGGCCTGCAATGCTCCAGAATCATTTAACAAAGGTAAGGCTGATCACTCGAGTTGGACTTTACATCAATCATCACATAGGCTATGCACTGTATTGCACTCCTTGGAGACCCCACCATTCTTGACTTCGGTGTCACTGCTCCAGCGTAGACCAAAAGCCTAAACCGAGATTCTGCACATGCTCCATATTGTATGCAGTTTTCTTGAGCTTTTTCACAACAAATTGTGTTTCAATGAAAGTTCAGACTCTTGGATGGAGCCTTGGCTGCGATAGCTGACTTGAGCTCGGACTCGATCATACTGTCGTCACATCTTCTGCACACCTGGTTGTGTAGTACAGTACTTCATGTGTATATAAATATATACATACAAACAAATATATATATATATACATTGTACAAATTTGTTGTACATGTATGCATATGTACTACTTGTGCTTGATGCATCTATCTATTATTGTCGGCCATATTGCTTCATATAATATATATATATATATTATGTAAACTAATAATTATGTAGCTCATGGTTTATACTTATAAACCTCTATGTATATGTACATATATTACTTAAATCAAGTATATCATATCTATTCTACAAGTATTGAGTGTTGAAGACGCATTGAAAAAAATGGATGCTCAGCGGCCTTGCCAGGACCTACCTTCTTCAAACAAAGCTATTATATATGAATTTACAAATCACTTCTATTCAGTCACACCGGTTGCTATGCAATCTACTCACAAAACTGTTAATCCATCTTATCATCACCTATCTTGAAACTCATCTGGCAAAAGTTTGTTTAATGAAATCATTTCTTTAATACAACCACTCCTTTTCAAAGTAGTATATGTACATAGATCTTCCTTTTCAGAAATTATCTTCTTGTTTGATATACAAAAGCTCTTTCTACAATGTATTTGGTGTAATTATGCAGCTCTTCTTTTACGAAAAATAAATTCTTCTCTAACAGGCGGCATAGCTCTTCCTTTCCAAAATCTCTTCTTTTTAATATATGACTGATCATGATCTTATCAAAGTTTCCAATCAAAAACTCTGCCTGCTCAATTCAACCGCTCCTTTTCCAGTCAAACTCGCTTTCTTTGAAACCAACTCCTTTTAAGTACAAGTCGTCCCTTTCAAATATATTCTTTATTGTTTGTAGTTTTTTAAATGTGCAAATGCACCTGTACCTACCGAAATTGATATTTCTATACAATATCAATCAATATAGGATTCAAGCAAGTCAAATCAAATCAAATCAAACAATCAAAACAAATCAAGTCGAATCATAGGAAAAATGTTGGTACCCTTGGGATGGTACCCTAGCTGTTTAACCCTCCAAGGAGCCCTTGAAATGGGGATATACCCAATAAATACCCACTATATAAATCTATATAAGGTGTATATGGGGTTGATTATTAAGGGTACCATCCCAAGGGTACCAGCACTTTTCCTATGATCGAAATATATCTACCAACTGTATCTTTAAAGAAATCCGTTAGTAATATCGACATCTATTGAAAATAAACAAAGGAAGCTTAGTTGAGAAACGTGCGATGTGCAAACGCCATCGCAGAGTACAAGAATTGTAGAGTAAAAGAAAGGTAGAGTCAAAGAATCGTAGAGTAAAAGGATAGCAGAGTCAAAGAAAAATAGAGTTATATAAGAAATAGTAGAGTCAAAGAATAGTAGAGTCAAAGGATAGTAAAAGAAGTAGAGTAAAAGAAATATAGAGTAAAAGAATAGTGCAGTCAAAGAAAAGTAGAGTCAAAGAACCATTGTGTACAAGTTCCAGAAACGTTATCATCCACCCCCGACACACATACACCACCATGAATTACATAGCATCGACCTTGCAGGCAAGTTCAAGGAAAGTTATCACACCCACCCCCGTGTCCCTGTCTTACATAGCGGGAACTTACACAGAGAAGGGTATATGTACGTGTATATACGTGAGCACTCTTCAACAGCACGGCCAAGCATAAACAGGTGCCTCCCAGAGAGCCCTTGACAGGGAAATACGATACGAGTTCCGCTGCACGTCATCAGTTCGGAACTCCTGAGAGAGATCTGCTGGACATGCGAAGATCTATCTTAGACAATGTAATTTTTCTGGCCAAAGCTGTCCGCACAATCGCAGCTCAGTAAACACAAGTTTCAGCAGCATGCTCATGCATTCTCATGATACGTACAAAGACACAGAAAACATCTTGCAGCCATACAAGCGCATGCAATCCATGCACGCTATCAGTCTATCACATGATAATGCTGGGCAAAACCATACCGATTGCAAGCTCATTCACTGTCCTGATCTTGCTTAAGCAGGCGCTCAAAGACCACCTCCCCGCTCCCCCCAATAGGATACCCAAAAAACAATTGCATCAAATGTGTCCAACCTTTGGTGTGCAATTTGTTTCACACAAGTTTGGTGTGTCTGCCTTTGTCAATTCCTGTGGTGGATTGCGGCGTGCAAAGCTGGCGAAGCAGGATGCAGCTGCACCCCGGACCTCGGAAAGCGGCAAATCTTTGATCAATTCCTCAGCCTGAAGGTTGAGAGGGAGTGGAGTGAGATAGAAAAGAGTGAGTCCACACAAAGTGAAAGCAGACCCAACTGCAGAAAGAGCGGATCTCCCAGGAATACTGACAAATCGGATGTTTGAAAGAGGTGCTAGGAAGGACATCTGATCGTGGAGAGTGGTCATCTTTGCCCCGAATGGAAGAGAGTAGGTCAGCTTTGAGGCAGCAGCTTCTCTTGAAGGGTCCAAGAGTGCACCAGCGACGGAACGAAGCATACCTTGCTTCAACTTTTGTTCCTCTGATACCGTCATTGCTTGACCTGCGACCAGATCAAAGCAGCTCTGAGGGCCTCACTTGATGCCACCGAACCACCTAAAAGCATTCAGTCTTAGCAGGAAAGCACCAAGAAGGGAACTGCGTACAAATCATTCAGAAACGTTTTGAGTGCCTTCGTCTCACGCTGTCCTGCCACCGGCAATCGAGCAAGCTTCTTTTGCGCACCACTTGAAGGCCCTGTGGGAGCCATCCAGCGTCTTTAAAAGCCCTTTTCAAAGTCTATACAGCTTGGGTTATTTCAATACATTTTGCGTCCTTGTGACGCTGCCTTGCTGAATTTAAATAGTCTCAAAGACACAGCAACCAAGGGGCTCACCAAAGCATCACTCCACCAAAGCATTTCTGCACTCAACACTCCAAATCCATCTCAAAACAAACTGATCCTGGCCAATTCTGAAGAACAAAGATGAAGACATAAGATCCACTACAAGTCACTGTAACGGAAACAAATAAGAATGGAGATGTCTCTGTTTAGATATTTTTAATGTTTCGATATGTTTGGCATATGCTGAAGTGTCCTGAGCGTTCCTATCTCAGCTTTTTCAGCTCTTTCCGTTGCTGCAGTCTGCTCGACAAGTGATTCAGCGCTGCCACCGATGCCGAAATAGACCAGCATCCCGCCTGCCAATTGGCACATCCCAGAATCTCCACGAGACGGAAGCTTCGAGTTCAAAGGATTGAATGCTTTGTTATTCCTTGATAAAGCAACATCTAAGGGAAAAAATATATATATTGTATATATAATATATATATATATATAAAGTCTTGACAAAGGTTTTGTTTGTGAAAAATGAATTAAACCATGGCCTCAATTCATCCACATCAAGTTGAAAATCTCCACCACAAAGGTCGACCAGGTCTCTGCCTCAGAATCTTTGAAGTTTCGCTGTTTTGGTTTGCCATGAAAGCTGGTTTGGAAGGCTGGAAATCTGCATCTGGAACCAAGCTAGCGCAGCTAACTGAGTCTCGTGCAAAGATGATTCACCCAAAACAACACGACCACAAGCAGTGAGAACAAAATGCGCTCTCCTCTTCCTGCAAGGTTGGAGCCAAGCATTTCTGATATCTCAGTTTGACATTCCCGTCACTCCTGAAGTTTCATGATTCCATAATTCATATATATATATATAAATATATTCAAAAATACATTCATACGTTCGTACGTACATACGTACGTACATACGTTACGTACGTCCATGCATGCAATGCATGCATGCATGCATGCATGCATGCATGCATACATACATACATACATACATACATACATACATACATACATACATACATACATACATACATACATACATACATACATAATACATACATTACATACATACATACATACATACATACATACATACATACATACATACATACATACATACTACATACATACATACATACATACATACATACATACATACATACATACATACATACATACATACATACATACATACATACATGCATACATACATACATACATACATACATACATACATACATACATACATACATACAAAAATATGTGTATCTGCACACATTCTATATGTGTACATAAAAATATATATATATACAATGTGAATATTTTTCTATGAATATACGGTATAGAATATATTGTATGTACATTTGAAGGTCGATTGTGGCATTCGAAGGTCGATTGACGTTCTCCTACGACTGCACCAGATCGGCCAGCCAACAGAGCAAAGGCTGTCAGAAGCAGCACAGTAAGAAGTCTCAAGCTGGCCCAAACAACCTACCAAGCACTGTGAACAGGTAGAGAAGGCTTCATTTGTTCCACGGCACAGTCGTCTTGACATCTTGCTTATAAAGTTTAACGGATTGGAGACGAGGCTCTGTGGGGAAGCAAATGTCTTCAGCTGCACGGCGTTCTGCACGGACCTTCAAGAGACAGTCTATGAAGGTCGGCCAAGCATGTGAGACATTGAGCAAGCCAGGAAAACTCCTATTTTACAATTCTACAAGATTTTACAATTGTACCAAACAGCACCACACCCTGTTGACCTTCGCAATGGATTGGATCTCTTGCTGTGCAACTCCATCAGCCAATGCAGGTGCTGCAGCCAATTCCGCAAGATGATTAAAGCGCGATGGTGCTGGAGTTCCCCTGCATTCCAACGTGAAACACAAGTACCACGTTGAGAAGTCACATCAAGTCAATTCTAGCAATCAACAGGATTGCACCTACTGCTGAATAGCTTCCGGATCTATGACAAATCAATATCGATATTGGCGTTTCCGTTCGCTGAATGTTGTAGTGAGCGCCTCTGGACTTCATAACGCTCAACTCCATCCACGTGATTCTGGAAGTGCGACTTCAGTTCCTTGTTGTCCTGGCATCTGTAACAAAACTTAGTTGACCTGTCAACAACTTTCATCGTCGGCAGACTGTCGTTTTTTTATGTTTTTTTGTCAAACTCTCCTTGGGGATTCTCCTCTCTAGGATTTCGAGCAATGCGAATTCTTTGTGGAGAGATGACCTGACTTTCTCGAGCCGCCCCCATAACGAGACAACTGCATACCCAGCTAAAGCAGAATAGAGTAGTGTCATCAATGGAGCAAACACCGAAGCAATCACCGAGACCAAATTTTCCGATGGGCGGAAAATGTGGCTGCACATTGCAAACCACCATGGGTATATCCCGTAGCCAATACCAACCACAATGGGCAGGCGGAACCAGAAGGACCAAATCCAGGGGGCATCCATGCTCTTTGGGTGCTTGAGGATAGATTGCAAGGGCACCCCAAGCACTACAATGGTGAAGAAGCGCAACAGAAACCACCCTGCTGCATCCAACCATACGACCACCGGAATATGTCGCTTGCGAGGGGGGCGATTCAGTTCTTGCGCAGCTTGGGCATTTCGCAAGAGCATCTTTGCGACATGACTTCGAAGCTTCAAAGGCGACGTAGTAAACCTACCTGCGAAATGTGGAGCGTGGGCATTGGAAGAGCTGATCGCGATCGCACCTCCCTGAGGCACAGCCAAAGGCACGCCAAGAGGCCCCAGCATTGCACAGTTTCCACACCAAGTCAAGAAGAAAACAAACAGAGAATGTATATACCCATATAACCCGTATACATACACATATACATATATATATATATATATTACAGTATATAGTGACTTTCCATCATACCATACCGGTAAATGTAGTCAAAGCCACTGCCAACTATGTTGTGACGGACCAGTTGGTAGGTCTAGCTACATGTTGCTGCTCTCGACCCGCTTGAGCCGCTGCCAAATGATTGGAGCGTTAAGGAATGAATTTGCTGCCAAGCGGAACAGCAAAGTGTCGCCACAAATGTTGCGCCGCGCCTGTGTCCACTGAACTTGGTCTCTCTGCACAAACCGCAACCCAGAAGTCGCAGACGCCAACCCTTGTGTTAGCACCTTGAAGAGCAATTTTGCGCAAGTTGCAAAGCTGTGAAATTGTATGGTCTTTTGGGTTCATCAAGCCTTGCTGCCCAGTCTTAGCTCAAAACCAACCCCACGGTGAAGCAGATCTCGAGTTCTGAGTTAAAAACACAAGATGAGCAGGACTGTCAACCCTGTGTGGTTTTACGGAGACGTACATAGTCCTGTGAAGCAGCTACTGTCACACTGCAAAAGTAAAGGATCTAGAATCTAGGCTATTGTACCGAAAAGGCGAAACAAAACACACACACCCCGTGATGTTTTGACCATCTCAAAGCATGAAGACCGTGCCACCAGAGGACAATACCAAATGCAAACGTACCACGAGCACCACGCCTCGGAGCCAAAGCATCGGCAACCTCTTTGCTGATGAAAGGAATGAGTTGCTTGATCCTTATCTTGCGAACAGGTTTGCACAGGTGAAGGGCGCAGGAAACGAACTTTTCAGTTGTAAAATCATATGTCCATCAGTTTCGACCGCTATTTAGCAGGCAAGTAGGAAATCAATCAATCAATCAACCAAACATCCAATCGACCAGCCAACCAATCAATCAAGCAAGCAAGCAAGCAACTAACCAACCAAAGAAGCAACCAAGCAATCAAGCGCAAAAAATTGAGCGTAGCAGAGTGTTGTGTTGAGTCTGGTGTTCAGGCTGTTGTCTTGCAGCTCTCGGCCTTTTGTGCACGATGCTGATGATGTTGCCTCTTTGTCGAAAGACCACCTCACGCGCCTTGGTGCTGAACCATAGCTTGCATGCACATGTGTGCCAAGTGGCCTCACCAAGACGTGTTGGATTCCAACACACCCACTTGAATTGTGACGTAGTCACGTGGACAACTCGACACATTCAACTGCTGATCACTGTACATGGCACAGGCCTGTTGCTTCACACCGGGTTTTGTCCACTGCTGATGAAGACCCGTATTGTTGTTGACAGACGCGTCCTTGCTCTTCATGACCGTCGATCTCTACCAGCACTTCTTCAAGCTCATCCATGTTGGGATGGCCATGCGGCCGCGTCTTCTCATGGCCTTTTGGTCGTAGTACTTGCTGTGTATATCTATGTCCGAGTCCATGTGCTGCAGAGGGTGCTGGATGCGTCCCACATCTTGCTGACTCCTGCGTAGTCCATGGCCAGAATGAAGGCCTTGTAGCGGACATCCTTTGCTCCAGGCTCCGGCCATATCAGAAATTTTCAGATGCTGCTACCTGATTCATCCTCCAAGGAAGTGATGTCCCAACCCACTTGTTCCGCCTTGTTTGCGGCCACCAGTCCAATTCACCTTCCTTTTGCAACGCCCGCGCAAGCGGTAGATCGAGTTGGTATTGCGCCAACTTGACTTTGTTGTAGTCTGCTGTTATGATGCATGGGGCCTCAGCTTGCGTTGTGAAAGGAAGTTGTCAGTCTCAGTTGCGTTATAGAATTGCCGTTGTGCCTTCTTCTGTTGCCGTGTTCTCAACTGTTGTGGAGTCTGTTACTATGTGTGTTTTCCTTACCGTGGAGGTCTCGCCTCCTGTCAATGGCTCTTGGTGTTCAACCTGTTGTGTTAGGCTGCAAAAACGGAGTGAAAAAAGTGCTCTGTGTGTGCGTGTTGAGTCTCATCCTCACGCTGTTGTCTTGCAGCTCTGGGTCTTCTGTGCATGAAGTTGTCTGTTTGTTGACAAACCGCTTAAAGCCCTGGTGCAAGCAAGAAAGCAACCAACCAACCAAACAACCAAGCAACCAAACAACCAAGCAACCAAACAACCAAACAACCCAACAACCAAGCAACCAAACAACCAAACAATCAATCAACCCATCCATCCATCAATCTATAAATTCATATGTGTCACACAAGCATCATTTGGAAAATCTGCTTGAGAGGCAAGTGAGCCCGATCGCAGGAGTACTTGATAGTATTGGATAGTACTGGTATCAACTGATCATGGGCGGAGAAGAGCTCTGGGGTTGATAGCTGAGAGAATGACAATTTCATCGACTCACTATCACGGGAGTTGGAAATTCTGGCAGCCTCCAGCTCCTGCACCAAAGGTTCACACTAGGCGAAGCAATTTTAGAACCCAAGAAACTGCCAGAAACTGCCATAGTCTTGCCAGGCAATGATCTAAGCTTAACCTTCACTGTCCTTGCCCTTCTCTTCTGAAGCTGCACTGATATGAAATTGATAGTACCTGGGTGCATCTTGGAGATTGGGATTGTAAACTGCATTACAGTCCGTTGCCCTGAATTCACGAAATGCAGATTGTCTTGAATCCAGGTCAATTAATCAAACGGTGACAAGTACTTTACAACTATGACAAAAGCAAATACCAGGCTGTTGAAGAACGGCCGATATGTAAACCGGCCCTTATGTGAGCCATGAAGAACGGTCCATATACAAACCAAAACGAAAAAGTATGACTTCCCTTGGTTGCTTTTGCACTTTCTGGAAGCAGCAGGACGCCTGCTATGCACAAGCAAAGATTATATAAAGCTTTCGATGCCAAAAATACAGAATAAACCCAAAGTGCCACACAAAATGTCTATCATGTCCAACAACCCCAATTTCAAGAACCCAAGCAGGTACCTAGGGTGATCAGTGAAATCGCTTTGAAGCACCTTTCGTGGTGTGATGTCCAACCCAACTTTGCCGGTCAACTTCAGCATCTTTCAGCATTGAAAGAGTGTTGCGGTCAAGTTCTTCAGGAGCGGCACAGTCTGGAGCCAAAGCACTCCCAAATCACCCCAGTGTTCTCAAAGGATCAAGGAATCAAGGAAGAAGCAAGTGTGCAAACCACAGACAGTGTGCCCGCTTTTTTTGTAGGGGAGAACCGCTGGAGGGTTGACGTGGTCATCCGCGCACTCAGATTCCGGTCACATGTGTGCCGAGACGAAAAATCCGCCGGTCAAGGCAAACTTGTTCAGAGAATGAAGAGACGCATAAAGAAACACATGAAGAGACACACAGAGACACAAAGCACCCCGAACCCTGGCCAGTGCGCTCAGAGCCACCACAGAATCAGAGACACATGAGGAAAGATATGAAGAGACGCAAAGAGACGTGAACCCGCCCAAACCCGGCCAGCGCCTACTTTCTTTTCTGTAAGAGAGAACCTCTACAGTTACAGGAGCAAACCTGTTTGGCGAAAAGGATTGAGTCGAATGCCTTACTTTCTTGCTTTGCCAGTCTAGGAGCGACTGACTACAATACAGCTGCCATTCTTGGGCCTCCCCGCTGCAATGCATCATTCTCCATCATTGAAAGGGAGACGAGCAATGGAGGAACCAAGTTGTGCCTTAGTCTGAAGTGCCAAAATCTTTCCAGTCTCCGTTTGAATAGAAGAATGCAAGCGATTAAGTAAAGCACAAGAAGCACGTTCAGAGATCATAAATACTATACGAGGAGCAGACCTGAATCCAGATCTATCCAGTGCTGAGGGTCTAACACATGTGGCTCAAGCAATGAGGTTCCGCTCGCACCCTTGATGAGCTCCCTAGACGTTACGACAGCCAATCACAGGTCATGCATCAAGAAGATATGATTCTATTATGTCTATACATGTCTATACTATGATGTCGTATATACATGAATGCGCCCAAAGCGTAGCAAGCATCTATGACAAAGTTGCCTCATGATGTCGAAGCAAACAGGCTGAGCATGCTTATGGCGCCTCAGAATCATAGAGTGTGCCGGAGTCTGCTTCTACAAGTCTTGCGCTTCATTTTCTGTCTACTTCGTTATAGCAGGAAGGTGAGATGGAGACTCGCAAAAGCGCAGCAACAGAGGGACAATCTCATTCATTGCTGTCTCTACGTCCTGCACAATTGCAGTTTTTCTGGCGGTGAGAATTTAGAAAACAGTCATCCCGACCTTTCTGGCGGTAACCTTCACATCACAGAGCCTTGGAGTTGTCACACTTGAGCACTCTCAAAGATCAATACTTCATAGCATTCATAGCTCAAAAATCCTCTCTAACCCCTGGTGCCAGGCCTCAATGTCAAATTTCGCATCATTCGAACAAACGGCTTGACCTTGCCCACGAATCCCACGAAGTGTGTTTCAGGTGACTTTTTCTATGATGGAAACCAAGCAACTGAGCCATGGCAACATGTATCAAGTGCCCATTCCACACTACTGCATTTAGCACCCTATCAAGACGGTCGAACTTCATGAGGATAATCGCAACAGCATAAATCAACTAGATGCAGGAGGGCAACAAGTTGAAACAATCTGAATCACCCCTGTGGGGCTGCTGCTTCTGCTGTTCACAATTCGTTCCAGTCGAGCAATATCGAGGACAAATTGAGCCGTTGAGCATCTTACGACAGCCTGGATTCGTTGCTCCATATCCTTGGTTCATAGTGCCAGTCTTTGCAGATTTTTGCCTTCCCAACTTTCAAATTTTTAAACGCCAAGTCAGCTCCGTGGACTGGTACACGGCAAGTTCTAAGGCTATGTCATCCATAAGCTTCACTGTGATTGTCCACAACTCATCAAAAATAGATGCCATCTGGCAGGAAAAGCAGTATTCACTTGCTGACTGAGGGTGGACTTGCAACAAGCTTACTGTGCGTTTGTTCTCCGTGTCTTTCACTTTTGATTGCCCCAATGTTCGGAAGGTCCTCCTGTCTGATATATGGTATCTTGCAAGTGTGCTGCGTGTTGGCTGGCTACAAGCTGTTCAGCCTGCCTCAGACCACAGTCTGCCACGGAAAAGTGCTTGGGCAGCGTGAATGGCTGCCTGCACAACTGCAAAACATCTACAAAGGCATGAAATGGTCGCATGCTTGAAACTCAGCTCTGCATGAACCTTCCGGCATTTCAGGAAACTACGGACATGGAGCGTAAGTCTCACCTCACGCGTTGCCACTCTAGAATTTCCAAGTGCCCCAAGGACACTCTTGGCTAAGAGGGACCACTCCTGCAACAGGACGAGTATAGAATCGCTTCCATCCATTTCCTAGACATTTGCTTGTGCTTCTGGTTTAGCATCAGACTTTGGACACCTCCCTCTAGTCACGCCTTCTTTTTGTAAAAACCTGCACAAATAAGTTTAGGTGGCATCCCCAACAGCTGCAAGGCTAACAAACGAGATTACAAGTGGACACCCTGCGTCGATGTCATGAGAATGGAACGGCTGCCCACGTTCCAGAACCCACAAAGCCGCACCGGGAAATCTCCCGAATTAACTTTAGTGGCAATTGTCCATTTCACCTTGGGAAAGTCCCTTGCTTGCGCTTGACATCTCTTGAACTTTTAATCTTCGGTAGATCTTGACCGGTTGTCAGGCACCTCCGGGTGCTTGGAAGCCAAAGCTTGCGGTGACTCACAGCCGAAGTAATTGGCCACAATGGCAACAACCTTCCCGAGACAAAAAGTGCAAAGCAGCGTCAAAAACACTACTTCCATCTACTCCTAGCGTGGTCTTCCTTTGAAATGGCCGTTTGGAAAACTAAGGTTCCTGACCGCCTGCCGCAACTGGGCATTTGGATGGAAAAGGTAAGTGTACAACCTTGCCACCACTGCCATGGTTTTGAGCAATTGCTTTAAGTGCTCCCAAAATCTGGCTGGCTGCTTTAGGTCCCAGCTTGGGACGCAGTGACGATGGACAAACCTCGCTTTCGAGCTCCTCTCCAAGACATGGAGCCTCAAGAAGTGTTGTGGTGATTTTGGGCAAAACAACTGTGCGTAGAACAGTACCTCCCTCTGCAATAAGAGTGAACCTTAACACGCCTGGAGGTCTAGAGCCTCGCGCATGATCTCGCCTGTCCAGACCTCAGCGAGGAATCCGAGAGGACACAAAGTGTTTCGGGTGTTCCCTGAAAAGATTGACGTTGAACGACATTGACAAATTGGCGCAAATTGACTTGTAGTTTCAATCATGCCCTTGGTGTCACTTGATCTAATCCTCGCGTCTTCTCTGTCTTGTGTAGTCAGTCTAGTCAGTCGACCGAGTGTTTGTCTGCTCACAGTTTGGGCCCCTTGCGGATCCAGAAGGCTGATCAAGCAACCCGATAAAGAGCGCCCTTGGACTTGTGGTACCACCAAAAAACACCAAAAACTCTGGCTTATATGGATGGTTCATCATTGCCAAAGAACTGCCCCTGCAGAACAATGCAACGGAGCTTCGGATGTTGAAGCTCTCTAGCAAGAAACATGAGATCCTTCACCGCATCAACTCGTTCCTGAAAGTGGAGGACAAATATCAGAAGTTTGCACACACCGAACCAATTTTCTGAAAAAAACAACTGAAACATATGAAAACGCTCCTTTGCAGCAATCTTCCACGAATTCGGACCACCTTGCGGTCGCTCACATGATCATGGAATTGGGTCTTGCTGCGAAAGTGAATCACAAGGTCAACCTTGCCTCCTTCCTTGGTGTCTTTCTCCTCTTTCCGCGCCTGGCCAAGTTAACACTGACAACACCCATGCAGAGAAGGACCCGATGTTGCAAATACGCATATATTTACATACAAATGTACCTTTGCAAACCTAATAGATTGAAAGCATAGTTTTGGGCGCCCCAAAAGCAAACCAGTAGATTGGTTGATGAAGCGCCAATGGAAACAGCCTTTCCTGACTCTGGTGTTGTACCATGTTGTACCTGCGTATCTGGCGTGCCAACGAACATATTGCTCACCTCATAGCTGGTAGTGCAAAATGGTTCTTCGATGTGTTCGTGTACTGGGCATTCGATCTTACTGGCAACTCCGTGACCCTGAGTCTGGAACCACGGTGCGGTTGGAGATGGAGGAGAAAAGTGCCTGATATCTCGGCATGCCGACATACTTCGAGGATGAAATTTTATTCTCGGTCTGGCGGTCAGTGTCGAGGCCCCTATCCGAATCGTATGCATTTGTAGTTTCTTTTCCAGGTGCGCAATGGTGACATGCCCCAGATCTCAGATCTGTAGTCTATGGAGTAGACTACAAAAGTTGTCCCAGGTGACAATGCGACTGCAAGAGGTCTGGGAGCAGGATTCTAAGGGAAGGTTTGTAGTGACAACTCTTAGCAAGCACAACTTTTGTCCTGGTAACGAGGCATGCATCTGTGCTTTCTCGAGGAAGGAAGTTGTCAGCTGACTGGACCTACCGAAATGTGTGCACATATATGTATACATTTCTATATATATGTACGTATATGATTTATATAATATCTGTATATCATATATATATATATATACATATTATACATCAAATTGTAGTTGAAGACCCCCAGTACCGTGGACAAGAAGATCCATCCACTGGTCCAGCTTTCTGGCCCTTCACCTTGAGAAACTCGGATCTGGCTTCTGTTGGCACAAGCCTGGCAAAGTTGACTGGTCCGAAATCATAGAACGTTCCAAAGTAGATCCCACTCCTGTAGAGATTGCACAAGGACTTCAGGCTGCAATCCTGCACCAGAGAGAAAACGTGACAAAACCTTCCCTGCTCTCTGCTGAATGGAAAGATGTGCGAAGGAATGAGACGGTCTTGAATATTGAAAACATTTGAAATGAAAACATTCGGTCTTGAAGGTGAAGAGCAGGCATCTTACTAAATTATAGAAATGAGAAATGCAAAACTCATCTGAGGGAAGGACAGCCACAAACATGGAAAGCCCACTGAAAGAGCGGACGCAGGCTCGGCCTGACAACGAATGGCAGAATGGCAGAATGGCAGGTGTGAAATCAGGGAACAGATTTCATCACGTCAAAAGCACTTGATCAGTGAATTTGAGGGTTTCGCTTAAGGATGCGGTGACGTCCAAAGGTAGAGCCAGGTGCTGTTGGGACATCCTCACCGTCAAAGAAGCGAATATAGATAGGTTTTGTTCGCAGTTTGAAAAGCTCTGACAAGGGAGGCACCGTCGCACAAGAGTGGCAAGCCTCTCCGAGCAGCGGCCAGTCGTCAGGTCAGGAACAAAAGTGTGTACCACAGCAACATGATTGGAAAGTGGAAAGCAACACGACAACAAATCTGGCGTACCAAACCACACCGCATCGCTGCTCTGCGTCACGTTCGGCCTCCAACAAGCGTTGCTTGGGACTTGATTAAGTCAGCTGGCTGATGATGAATCTGGCGGGCAAAGTATCGGAAGCCAGCTAGGAACACCACTGCGAGTGCCCGCTTCCGCGCAAGAGACTCCGCTCCATCCTACCAACATTGAGCAAACAAATCAGCCAATAATCAACAGGCACTACAAGCACTACAAGCAAACAGTGTTCATTGGTTGCTAGACTAAGGGCCCGAACTTCATTTGGATGTTTTTGTTTTTTTTTTCATGTTTTTCTTTCATCTTTTGGAGATCCTTTTTTGCTTGTTTTTCCTTGCCTTTTAATAATTCTTGGTGTAAAGGCATTTTTTTCCTGCAATTTCCCGGCATTTCTTGCATGTTTCCGTGATTCTTGCCACGTTGCTTGATTTTTGCTGGATTCGTTTTGTTTTGCACATAGAGAGTTCGCTACTTTCCGTCCGGATAACATCGTTGGGGGGCTCCCCCCCTCCCCCCCCCCTCCTCCTTTCCTCTTTCCGTCTCTCCTCCTCTCCTCCTCCATCTTTTCTTCTTCCCCCCCTGCC
>DF239597.1:109961-158031 GCA_000507305.1 Breviolum minutum Mf 1.05b.01 | reverse complement strand
AACAACAACAACAACAACAACAACAACAACAACAACAACAACAACAACAACAACAACAACAACAACAACAACAACAACAACAACAACAACAACAACAACAACAACAACAACAACAACAACAACAACAACAACAACAACAACAACACCAACACCAACACCAGCAGCGGCAGCAGCAGCAGCAATAGCAATGGCAATGGCAACACATCTTGCAGGACTGCCGGGGGAAGCGTCAGCTTCTAAATTACAGTAAGCAAATCTGCTGTGCCACAAAAAGACGGCCAAATGATAACACATGCGAACTGGCCTTGAGGTTCCAATGGATCAGAAATCGCAGCGCACAATGCAAGGCCCATAGCTGCCAAGGCCTTGGTTCTCAAAGCGAGCAGTTTTGTAATTCTGATGTGTTTGCTCACATTTCCTCCTAGTCTTGTCAAATCTGTCAGTGCGAACCCCTTTTGTAGTGCCTGAAATGCTGAGTCTCTCACCTCCTCGCTCATATCCCTGCGCCCAATCGCAATCAGTTTCTCAAGGCCTTGATGCAGTGATGCAGGTAAAAGCACTAATCCAAATCTGACCTGAAGAGGTCCTCTTTCACAACAGCAAATTTCTGTTCTGTAGTATTCGTTGCCAAGAAATCAAAGCACCTCCTCTTTGGGTTATGAGGCCTGTACACAACTTTGAGCCGTCATCGTCCCAAGCAGCGAGCTGCCCCAAGAAGCGCCAACTGAAAAACCAAGCAGGAAAGGCCGCTCTCGAGATTTGGCACTTGGTTTGCAAAACGACTTTGATTCTTGCAGACTTCAAAATCGAGATTTCTATATCCCATTAACACTGACCGCATCATTTCCTTGCGCCGTTTTGCTGCCTCGCATAGATGAGATCACTGGTGCTTACACCTTCAGCTAGTTTTAACAGAATTTGAGAGCAAGGTCAGTTCATCGGAATTACTATAGTAGAAAAAAATAGGACCAAAAGGAAAAAAGTCTGGCAACTCTTGGTTGCAAACTCATTTCCGCTGCTCCCGCTTCCATCATTGGAGTAGATAACCTGCTCACGAATTGGACATGTTTCGTCTGAAATGCATGCTTGCCCGACCGTGGAGGTCAATTCAAGTGGGCAAAAAATAATCTGAGGACCAAACGCATAGACTCGTTCAAAGAGTGTCTCTTTACCTGCTTGACTGTGAGACTGCAGATCCCTCCCTACTCAAATAGTGTATAGCCGTCTGTGACTTTGTTGGGCAATGAAACTTCTCAAGCTCAGTATGCTGAGTGCCTCCCTCCTTCAAAGCTTCCCACACCAAAGGTTTGCGCTCACCTGGGCAAAGTGTATTGAACTGTTCCCGCGCAACAGCTTGAAGAATTATACAATATACATGGTGAGAGAACTCGCGGAAAGTCCGATGTCATCTCTCAATTACCCTCAGACGGTGTGCATCTGACCTCTGCTTTAGAAACGTTCATTCCACCATGTGGCACCCACTACGTCCTCCATAACCTGACCCTCGCTTCTAAACAAGCTGCTCAAACGCCGAAGTCCATCACAAGCAGCTGTCAGAGCGGCACTGTCCTAAGACTTAAGATGACTTAAGACTAAATTCAAAGGCAATGATAGCGTGTACTCAAGGATGAACGGATGGGGGCATGGACATGCTGGCTTATAGATCAAAAAAATGGATTGTTCAGTCGTCAAAAACTTGACATGTCAGTCAACGAATCAATCAATCAATCAATCAATCAATCAATCAATCAATCAATCAATCAATCAATCAGTCAATCAGTCAGTCAGTCAGTCAGTCAGTCAGTCAGTCCATCCGTCCAAACGAAGGAATGAATGAAGGAGGGAAGGAATGAATGAAGGAAGGAAGGAATGAATGGATGAATGAAGGAATGAATGAAGGAATGAAGGAATGAAGGAATGAAGGAATGAAGGAATGAATGAATGAAGGAATGAAGGAATGAAGGAATGAAGGAATGAAGGAAGGAATGAAGGAATGAAGGAATGAATGAATGAAGGAATGAATGAAGGAAGGAATGAAGGAATGAAGGAATGAAGGAAGTCTAGACTCAATGGATGGATAATGAAAGAATGAAAGAATGAATGTGTGGATGAATGAAAGACTGAATGGATGGATGAAAGACTGAATGGATGGATGAATAAAAGAATGAAAGAATGAATGGGTGGATGAATAAAAGAATGAAAGAATGAAGGGGTGGATGAATGAATGAATCAACACGTGAAGGATGGACGGTAGTCTGCGTGCATGGACGGATGGATAGATGGATAGATGGATTGGATGCTTTCGCACTTACCAATGATGAAAATCCACCAAATAGAGAAACAATCCAGAAATGTTGTGAATGTATCATACGTGTGCCCATAGGTGAAAAACACCTTTCTCAGCCTCAATGTTGCTCAAACACGCCGTCCACAGGCTCGGGGTTTGCCCAATGTCATGAACTTTCTTAGAGCCAAGCTGGATCTATTTGTGGCGCAATGAGGAATGAAAGGACCTGCAATCAGTGCCATCCGCAAGACTCAAGATTCAAACTGAGACTTTCAGACCCGTGAACGATAAAATGCAAGTTCAGTCCACTGTGCCCGCCACTTTTTAGATCCATAGACATGGCTGAAGACTTCAGCCCTTGAAGTGTTGTAACCTTGACACCCTCCTCTCACACATACTTGTACGAAGTAAATTGAGGTCTTGCTATTACATCATCCCTGGAAGCAAGAATCTGCCATGCACCCTTTATCGGGTTGCTTTGTAGAATTTTTGTGCTGGAAGTCACTGAGGTAATGATTGTCCTCTCTGATGGCGGTGCGGGCCACAACTCTTAAAGCTCAGATGACATCCACTCACAACTGATACTAAGATGACGCGCATCCCTTAACCTTCAGGATTGGTGGGGAAACAAAATGATGAATTCAAATCCGCGTGCTCAGCCAAAATGTCACGACCTAAGTTGTCATCACACATCATAGTACATAAACGCCGGATTTTATGTTTGGTTCTTGTGGTTGCGGCACCTCTTGACATCTCCTGACAAATGCCCCCTTGTAGAGTTTATCATCAGAACCATAAACATAAGAGGTATTCCTACATCGGCAACTGTTGTGGATGTGCTTAGTTTCCCAGCAATATTGCTGATCGGGATTTAGAGTATGTCGCCGTGTCACAACCTTCAAGTTCCCTTCCATGCTACTCCAGCAACGACAACATCTTCGTGGGTCTGAAAACAACATCTTTGCGCAACCAGATCAGAATCAAAGACCAAAAAGTGGGGCCTTCCAAGAGCAACATGGCCAAGATTCCCGTGGGAAAAAAAATCGTTCTGCTAAAATGCCCAGAAAGACCTTGTGACACATCTTGGAGGGCTCTGCTGGATTGACACCTGCGAGAAGGCAGAGTTTGATGCCAAAGCTCCGCAAGTAAAGTGGAGAGCAGGATCTCTTTGTTAAAAAAGTCTTTATCAGACTACCTTCTCTTCCATCATTTTTCAAAGCATAATAAGTAATCTATGCATGTTCTTTGCACAGCACCTTCGCGCAAGAGTTCACAAATGGCAAGGGCAGCAGCAGCACGTTTTTCTGCGTTTGCATCCTGAGTTGCAGTTCCATTGAACAAGGAACCGCTCAGATGGTATCAGTGAAAGACAAGTGTGTTTCAGTACGTAAAGTGGAGGTCAGCACAAAGCGGGCCCAACGCCATCAGTCTCCATGACCCCACAATCACCAGGACCCCTTTAACAAGGTCCGTAAACAGGGCAGGGGTATGCACATACAATACAATACATACAATACAATACAATACAATACAAAATAAAAGAATACATTACGTTACAATACAAAACAATACAATACAATACAATATAATGCATTACGTTACGTTACGTTACGTTACATTGCATGACATGACATGACATGACATGACATGACATGACATGGCATGACATGACATGACATGACATGACATGACATGGCATGGCATGGCATGACATGACATGACATGACATGGCATACACACACATACATACATACATACATACATACATACATACATACATACATACATACATACATACATACATACATACATACATACATACATACATACATACATACATACATACATACATACATACATACATACATACATACACACATACCTACNATGACATGACATGACATGACATGACAGTACATGACATGGCATGACATGACATGACATGACATGACATGACATGGCATGGCATGGCATGACATGACATGACATGACATGGCATACACACACATACATACATACATACATACATACATACATACATACATACATACATACATACATACATACATACATACATACATACATACATACATACATACATACATACATACATACATACATACATACATACATACATACACACATACCTACCTACCTACCTACCTACCTACCTACCTACCTACCTACCTACCTACCTACCTACCTACCTACCTACATACATACATACATACATACATACATACATCAATCCATGCATGCATGCATGCATGCATATATATACATGCATGCATACATACATACATACGTACGTATGTACGATTCACAGATACAGATATATAGTGATAAATATGAACATATCATACACACACATACACACCATATATCGCATATACATGCTTTTTGAATCTATATATACTATAATATGATCAAGGTCTCAGCAGCCCAGGGCAGAAGCGGTTCACTAAAGAGAAAAAAATAGGTTCATGATGCCAGCACAAAATGAGGCTTGCGAAACCTGCGCGGGAGTTGTGCTGCCTTTTTGGAATTCACAGCTGTTCTTGTTGCAAAGCTCCCAACTGTTAGGGAAGCATCAAGCTGCTCCAGCCACGCACTGGCTGTCCCTGAGAACAAACGGTAGCAGGCCTTCAACAACGCTTTAGCTCAACCAGGCAGCAACATCCATCAAGTTGTGCCTGGATCTTGTCTGGCCAGGGCACCCAACACACGGGCGCCAAGCCTTCCTGAGCTGACTCGCTGGCAAGCCACGCCAGCAGAATTTAGAGCTTAGGCGCAGGCTCATTCGATTCCCATTTCTACCTCCACGTGTGCAAGACTTGCCTCGCTGGGTCAAGCTTGATTTGCGTTCAACTTCATTTTTGCTCACTTATTATTTGCATTTGGATAAGAATAAAACGTGTCGGCTACATTAAAGCACAGAAGTTGGAATCGGGAGGGCCCAAGCCAATCAAAGACCCAACAAAGACATTGTCGTTACTATGAGATCACACCCTCAAACTGGGCACCATCTAACAATACTCCTGGCCTCCTAAGAGAAGCGCCTCTGCCCTCTTAATCACCTCAATCTCATTTTGAAGTTGTGTTAGCTGTACGGTGAGGTGACATCACTGCCAAAGGTGAGCACGGCGGCAAGAACGTTGTGACCTTCGCTGAGTTGAACAAAGTGCAGTGGATAAATCCATCATACATATTTCTTCAGCACTTTGGAATCCCTGGTATTGCCTTTGGAAAGAAGCGCTGCAAGATGAAGTCCACGAAGCGCGAGCCTCTAAATGCAGAAGTCCAGCCCAATCATTTCCGTTGACCAAGCCAGAAGCCAACATGCAAACTCCACTTAGACCCCACAGGATTTTGAGAATTCTGGGAGGCGCACTCCAAACAGGTCACTCCGTCTGCTATCTCATCAGAGACAGTGAAGGGCTTGCCTCCATTCCAAGCGCAAATTGGAGCAAGTGACACAAATTGGACGCAAAGTGACCTCGAACTTGTGCAATGTCTGAGCTCTCGAGCTCAGAAGAACGGAGTCTAGAAGTCTAAGAAAAAAAAGATAAAAAAAGTAGAAAGGCTGTCAAGATGACCTGACCTTCGATCGCAGTGCTCAGGATGTAGTCTAGCATGACCAGGAAGACCTCAAGATCACTTGGGCATCGGAATGTGAAGAGCAAAGGGCAAGCATTGTCTCGTCTCCATCTGAAATAATTCAAAAACACATGGACCACACCAAAGGGACAAAAGTCTTGGTATGAGTGTGGGACGGCAGCTGCTTCTTCACCATGAGTCAAGCGTGGCCTTGGAAGTCTACTGATTCTACTGTCAGTCCAGTACCTCGTGACCAGCCTCGAGACTTGCGCCCCCGACTTCTTTGCTGCAGGCATTCCGAAGACGTTGTCCTTGAACAAGAAGCAGGTTGTACAAATAAAATTTGTAGAATGCAAAAAGCAGCAAAGATCAGAAATAAGTAGAAATCAAAATATCTACGATCTGAAACCACTTGCGGTTGAACCAGCATTGGATCACCTTTCTTTCCAGTCTAGATTCTGTACTAATTTCCCTGCCTCAACTGCGGCGTCCAATCCCTCAGCTTCGGCCAGCTTGATCAAAAAAGACCTTGTGTCATCAGGAGAATCAGTGTGCAAAGCAACAAGTTCAGCACTATGAAATCCACAAAAATGCGGGCTGAGGCCCAGTCAATGCTCGAGCAAGGTCATTCCATATAAATCCTCATACAGTAATTGCATATTTGCAAAGGTACTTACCGATGGGTTCTGGAGCGCTTCAGGACTCTCAAGGCCAGAGAAACATGTCAGATTGAATTCTTGTCTTGTCTTGTCATCTCGACTTGACTGGGATATGCGGTCATTCTATGCATCTTTAGATGTCTGCCAGACAGTCCTGCAGCTAGAGGTGGCATTCCTGTGGTAGACAATACCTACATCTGTAGAGCTTGCGCAGCTTGGTGGATGGAAGGCTAAAAAGCTGCACAAACTCTCTGACCCTCGCATGCCTTCTCCTGGATTGCCAGCCTTCAACCATCTTTTTGGCTGGCTAATGACTGAATTTCGCAGGAATCCAGCATTTTGTCACTCATTCATACTCATTCTAGATTCGTTCAAGTCCAGGTCGGTCAAGTGTTGCACTTGACTCAACACAACTCTTCTTCAACCGCCCTGTGTCTTTGCATGTCTTTGCTACAAAGTCAGAACACTCATCATCAACATTCCTCAACAATGAAAATAGGGCTTCTACACAGTTTTTACTGGTCCATCGCGGCTCGGGGAAAAAGGGAAAAATGGCCTCTCTGCTGTGTCTACATCTCCAAGAGCGCGGAATGCCAAGAACTTGCACATGGCCAAGAAAGGTGGTGCCTCCAAGCAGAAAGTTTTCTGAGAAATAGAAACATTGTCGTGAGATTGAACATTCAACTCGCCACCTCGTGTCCTCCAGCTGAAAGCGACGACTCAGCTGCCTGTGCCAAGAATTGCTCACAGAATTGCAAGTTGTGGAATTCTCGAACCATCAGCTACAGTGCTCGCCTTTGCAAGATCAGGATCCTGCACCCCAAGCATGTCATGGGCTTGAGGCAAAAGACTGCATGAAATCACCTATGACTTGCAGTGGAATTGCAGTTCGGATATCTCCTTGTCACCCAAGAGCCGAAGAGCATAGTATCGACCTGAAGCAAAGCCCGCAATCAGATACAATGAGTACAATTGTGCTCGCAGAAATCCCAATAGAGATCTGTGCCTTCAGGTGATGAAGCCGGGAAGAGAGCAGAAGACCATCGCAATACCTGGCTTTTCGGCAAAGCAGCAAATTCCCCCAAAATTATGATCTGCTATGAGTTGTATGTTCAAGGTGTTCAAGCCCTGCACAGACTGGGGATGAACAGCAAAGATGCAACTTCGTCTGACTCAAAACGAAGTGCATGATCTTACTGAAGACAAATCACTTGACATGTTTGAGTATACATAGATCGATTCGATGATCCGAGAAAAAAAAACATCCAGCATAGTTGCTAATTTAATCTCATTCCGATGGCAATACACAAATCACATCGAAGTCAAAGTTTAGTACCATGCACCCTGGAACATTATTATACCTGGCCACAGGTCGAAGGACAGTATGTCACACCCTATGAGACATTAAGTCAAGTGTGTTGCAAACGCTACATAACTTGCAAAAAGCAAAAGTACTTGAAAGTCCTTTGTATCTGCCGCAATTATATCACATACATACACAAATACAGTGCATACCCTTTGCTCTGATTCTGGTTCGAGTGAAGGCAAACAAAACGGTAAGACCAGTTGGAACGTAGTCATGAAGTGCCTTCACAATGCTGTGCATCTTCTTGCCTCTCTGCGAACCACTGCGCGTGGGGCTGTCACCAGCTTGTCAAGCAGCCTTTCAGCCCAAATCTGTTTGCGGGTTTGAGATCAATGTTTATTATTGACTCATTGACCTCTAGTGACTCTAGTGACTCCAGTGGCTTGGATATCACCTTGCAATCAGTGCAACCTATCCATTCTTCCACAAGAGAATGTGGAACTTACTCGGGTTCTAGGCGGGAGAAAGTCTTGACGCTCATGTTCATCGCTGCCACGGAGACAGGATACAAGGCCAGACAGAGCCTCAAGGATATCCTGCAGAAAAGGGTGAGCAATTAGTCGATTAAGTTGATTGATTGATCTGATTGATATTGATCGCTCAATTAGTAGGAGGGACAGGCGATGTGTACGAAATTGAAATGGATTTGCGCGTTCATGTGAAAAATCTGAAAGAAGTCGAAGGGGAAGGGATGTAGATCTGTCCGTGAATTCACGTTGCAAACAATGCACATATAAATATGTAGCCATTGAAAACTTGTTTGCAAGTCAGCCACAAATATGACCACAGGAACAGCGATAAATGTGTGCTTGGTTTTGTGTGCAAGTCAGTGAGTTGAACTACTTGGTCAGTGTGACAGAGTCGTGACTACTACGACAACGAACTTGAGAAGATAGCGATACTGTTCTGGTCAAAGTTGGTTAACGCCTCCAATCAAGTTAAAGGACTTGTAATAGCGATAATTCCGTGATAATAGCACGTCTTTCTAAGCCAGCACTGTCTTATGAGAGCGAAAGGATGCTAGATTTCAAGGTCAATGAAAGATCGTGTTCATGTTTTTGCGGAATCGCACAGCTCCTGTGCTGCATTTTCATTGGCAGCAAGAAGTCTCAGCCTCAGGACTCACACAGTGACGCAAGCTTTGCGCACAGAAACATAGTAGGATCATAGTATCTTTAGGAATATGCGATATGCATCAAAGATTGTTTTCAAAGGTGCTGTTCTCTCGTACACACAAAGCACAAACGCTTATTTTCTGCTCGCGAATCCATCTCGTTATCCTGCAATGTCATGTTCAAACACAAAAACTACTGAAGTATCTCGCAACTGAGCAAGCAACAAATGAACCGGAGAAAGGTGATTGAACCAGGAGGCAGCAGGATCAAAAAACGTGCTGGACAAACTGCGCTTCGGATCAAAAAGACATTTCAAACATAATCCCCCACCAAAACTGTGCCTATGTCATCAAATTCTGCTATGCAGCGGATCAAAAAGGTTGCCGAAATGGGAGAGTCAGCAAGACCCGGGACCGACTGAGACGACCATGAGGACCAGGGAACCACGAGGAAAAAGCAGGAGGAACAGGAGGACCCAGGAAAACCAGGACGATCAAGGAACCATGGCAAACCTGAGGTGAGAATGTGGTTTTGATCTTGAGAAGGTTGTTTTTGACGATCATGCCTCAAACAGGAGTCCTGCGGCGCAATTCTGGTTGCCGAGGACACTCCGCTAAGTCCAACTTGTTTCCTCGGGATGCTAACAGGGACTTGTGCCACAAACCAACTGTGTGAATTTCTTCAGCTCCAACAGTGGATCAGTGGAATGTCATTGCCCGAATAAATGTGTCGTTTCTTAAACATATTCTATATCAGATGTTCTATATTGTAATAATATGTTGTAATTTTCGAATCAAAGAGTGCAGTATATATTGCATATACTACGTATGATAAATTCTGAATTACGTACTATATATATGACAAAACCATATATTCTGTATTATACAATGAAAATATATCTTATGTGTTATATGTTATACATTGTGTAAAATGTCATAGGTTCTATAAACTATAATATGTTATTTATATTCTACCTTGAACATGTAGTGTTACACATTAAATATCTGATATCATATATATATATAATAGTATCAGCGATATACTTTTATTAGATATAAAATATTACATATAATATATTATATAAATTTAAATATCATACATACTATCTTACATAGTACACATCATATTCAACCCTATATACTTATTACAAATTGAAGATCACATAGCATATTCTATATCGAATATCAAATTATAGATTAAGAATCACATATTAGATATTATACATCATATATCATGTTATAGAATACAAATCAGGTATCATAATTCAAATGTAGTACATCTATATGATATGTCAAATATCACATATTGTTTATCAAATATTTTTCAGTATATCAGATAACATTTTATCCAGTCATCTTATATTGTATCATACTACATCGTATTATATTGTTCTAATATCATACTATGTTATGTCAGATTGCAAAACATTGTTTGATATTATATCATGCTATATTTTGAGATTTTGTATATATAAATATGTATATCCTCAGACCGCATGTTAAGAGATGCTTTGTGCTAGACAATACCGGATGTTGGGAAATACCGGTCGTTTGACTCGCAGGAAAACAAGAAACCCTGTCAATATCAGCATTTTTGGCAGCAGGGCGTCCAAACAGAGCAATACGAAGTCGCATCGTGAAAGGTAAACACAATTCAAAGATTCCCGGCGTGGAATTCCTTGATTTTCTAATTCTGAAATGTGCTGCTTACTTTTAGGAGGCACAATAGTTCCGAGGAGGCACAATTAAGAAATTCAATGCTAAAGATCTTGCCGAATATCTACATTTATCCAATACAAAATGACATCCCAGGACCCAAAAGTGAAATTTAATGTGTACCCCAAGCTTTCTGACCTCAAAAAACATAACATATGTATATATAGGGGAGATATATATAACTGATATGATATATGATAATTAATAATATATATATTTATATTATATAACTATACGTATTTTTGGTGGGTTTCTTATTGCGACTCTAACATTAACTAGCAGTGCTTTGTTGAAGTAGGTATCCAGGAAAGTTACATAGCTGCAGTTTAGGCACTTTTTGCCTATTCTCCTCAAAGTTACCATTCGGCATGACAACACTTTGTGCAGCACTGCCAGAAAAGCGCCAGCTACTAAATTCGACATCCTGCCATGCTTTGATAAAAATCATGTGATCAACAAGCGTCCAGAGAGAGGACACAAGCCACCAGAAGCCCTCAAAGCTTCTGCCAGCACAGTCCGCTCCATCACGAAGCCCTGAGCCACTGAACGAACTCTGCAGTATGAGTGGTCTTCAGTACCCTCAAGGAGCCCAAGGGATCGAAACTGCACATGTGCATCAACGCTGCAACGCTGTGACATTTAGGGCCTCTGGCGTTTGTACTGGATCCATCATCAGCTGTGAACTGATCGCGCACTGGAACAGCTGTGGTGCATCGAGTACCAGTTCCTCAATGCAGAACAAATCTCAATTTGATTGTCACATCTTGCTTTGATGTCGATTTTCGCCTTTCAATACGAGGTTTAGTCGGAAGTAGTGGGATTTCGGCCAACATTCTTTGGTTTTGTGGGGGGGTTGGGGGCAGAAAAGCATCGTGTTGTTGACCCTACGTTAAAGCGGAATCTAAGACTTGGTTACATTGGAGCATGAAATATGAAAGGAACCTTAGCTCACCACTATGCACCACTATCCACAACGAAATATCATAGAAAATCGCAACCTTTCTGCCGTCACAAAAACTCGATCAATGATGTAGTCTGAAAGACTTCATGCAACCAGTGGGGATAGCTGCACCCACCCAAAGCTGAAATGGCTACTGTTTCAGTAGGTGTGCTGTTTGGATGAAGCACAGGGTTCACCAGAATCATTCCTGGAGAAGCTCCATTCGCTCTTTTGCGGTCAACAAAGGAAAGTAGTTCTCTGGATGTGGGAGAGATCAAAGTTTCCTTGTTTTTGTTGAGAGTGACATGAAGCTATGTGCAAATCATGCATCTTACCTAATGTTACCAAATAAATTACATCTTGTATATAAATCTGTGAAGAAATTGAATGCTCCAAACACTATGGGAATCTACGCACCCGGAACGGGATGGTGCATCTCTTGAGTGCAGCCACAGTTCCTGTAGTCGCCCTGCTTTTGGAACTGTTGGAGCTGGGGGAGTTCGTTCATTCCCGGCTTCCAGTGCCATGTGACTTTGATCGCTTGGATTGCTCCGCCAGCTGAATCCCAAGTCAGTCAGTTCAGTGGTGACATGGTCAGGAAATTGCTGCCAGTCTTCCTGAAACACCCCAGCAAAACAGAGCAACCTAGAGAATTGGAGGCAATTTGAAAATGCTGCGCAGCAACAAGGAAAGAGGAAGAGCACTTCCAAAAGGCGTAAAGATGGCGCAGAGGGAAAAGACAGACCCCAAAAAAGGAAGAGGCATCCAGTTGAATGCACTTAACCAATCTTCTCAGCATGAAGCCCCCACGATGGTAAGAAGTGTGGTCGTGTGGCCAAGACTGACATGGCAAAGAACTGACAACATTGACAGAAGCGCTCAACTCTCCTTCGGCATCTTGGCTAGCTCCAGCTCTGCAATCCACTGTGCCAAAATGTCCATCTGACAACACCCTTGCCACAGCCAGCGCTCCCATCTCGAATCCATCGCAGTCCTGACAGAAGAATTCAACTGAAAAGAAGCTCCATGCATTCCAATCATGAAACACAGAATGCTTTTTCTTTTCTGGGATTGAGCTAACAACAGGTTAGCGTCGCTATCCGGACTCAGACCTACTAGTTCAACCAGTAATACGTGAGATTAAAATGAAAAGTTCATCTAGACATCCCTGCTCCTAGACTTAGCAAGCCAGCTTCCTTTCTGAAAAGTCTCTCCCTGTCTCATATTTCTTTTTTAAGCTGTTGTAGAATTCATGGTATTCTACTGGAAGAACAGCTTTGCTTTTTTGTTGAGATAAGATTGCTTGCACTCTCACACTCGGTGGTTGATGGCCGACAAAACTGCTCAGCTCTTTTTGAGAAGCTGTCTGTGTTTCCACTTTGTACTCAGTTGCAGGCTTCACTTCAGCAGAAGTGTTGCCGACCGCGCAGACTAGGTCGCGGAGATGTTCTGGATACGCTCCACCTGCTTCACAAAGACTGTTCGTGGGTCCTTGTGTCTCTACAATTGAAGATCCCACCGAAGGTGAAAGTCTGCCAGTGACACTCCAAGCAAGCCATACACGTTTTCTCCATTCCTCCTGCTTTCAGACTGAGAATTTCTTTAGCTTCAGAAGCAAAGAGAAAGTCCATGACAGAGCGAAGAAATTTCAAATTCAGTACAAGTGTCTGTTGGCTGCCACAAAGCATAGCATGACCTCAGCACAGTTGAATCTCTCGCAGAGTTCTTGTGAGAGAATCCTCGAAGCAAGGCAGCAAGGTTCTGAGATTTTGCCTCAGAATCCAGCAAGCAACGCAGCATCTTTGTCAGACCCAGTGGGGCTGGTGAAATGTAGTGTCGCTGCAACAAAGCTTCGCAAGCACCTCAGATCAGCTAACTCTTCTGCCGGAAGCTTGCACCGCTTCCCAACTGGTGCCAAGAGCTTTGCACAAGCAGATCTGCGAAAGCCCCGCACTCCATATCCAACGGAAAGAAATAGGACAATTGCACCTCGGTCATGGCCAGCAATCTATATAATTTAGATTCCAAAACCAAGCCATGCATGAGAAGAAAACGCAAAAGGCTGTCGCAACGTCAGGAACCCCCATTGTCTTGCCAGGGTTCAAGACACACATCAAAAAGAATAAATTGCAGTAATGTAAAGGCTTGACTCAACTTCTCCGTGGCACACAGCTCCGAAGAAAAGAAGTCTGCACCTCGAAGGCCGACGAGGAAGTTTGAAAAGTAAGCTTTCTCCAGAATTCGTCTTTGTACTTCTCAAGCTCAGCCCCTTAGCTTGAAAGCAAAGAATATGTAGACTAAATGGTGTGACAGTGTGACTGGCTTGACCAGCGAAGAAACCGAACAAAGGTGATGGAACTGGGAGGAACAAGAGAGTTAAATGGTTCATCAAGACTTCAAGGCTCCACAAGAGTCTCACTCAAGAAAGTACTCTCCGTCCTCTTTTCAATACTCGTACCAGACATGTTCAGGTAAGATGATCTCTTTGCTTGTCGAAGACACTTAAAGAAGTAGCTGCTGCCTTTGCCTGTACAAAAACAACCAATAGGCGATGATATCTCTATGAGTCGGATGTGTAATTGAAGTGAGAACTCAGCAAGAAAGGATTGCTCTCTGAGAAGCGAAGGTGGACTGAAGCAGGTCAAGTTCCAACAGTTCGATGAAAATAAAGCATGTTGGACACCAAAACACTTGCATATGCTTTTTTGCGCCTCTTTGATAGTTGCAGGAGCAGTTGGGGAATCCCCACCTTAGTTTAGCGCTTCTTTCTGGAGCTTCGGCAAGTCAGAAAGAAAGACAGAAAGAAAGGAACTCGGCAAGCGTAAATGCAGCCACTCTGCCCAGTAGAACAATAGCAGCGGCGCGCCGGCTGGACCAGCATCTGGAATCATCACCAAGAATTTCTGGTTGCAACAACGTCCTGCACCATGATGAGAATATGGAGGCATTTGCCAGGAAGGGAATTGGATGATTGATTTATCACTCCCGTTGCAGCACGTGATCCACCTGCCATGTGTACTCTGTTTTGCAAGTCAGGTCGCAACTTGGATATGAAGTCAAGGCACGCTAAAAAGGAAGCCAGGCCGCAAACGGAGTTTTCAACTCTCAGAAGCACCTGTAGAGTTTTCGTGCATGGAAGCAGCAAGCACATCTTGAAGAAAATGGCCAAAGTTCAATGAAGCAAGAGAAAGCTTTTGTTGGGTCTTCAGAGATCACTAGCTGCCCAGCCAACACCAGCAGCCCCTCGCTTACCGCTACGCTACTTACTAGCAGCTAGCAGCTAGCAATCAAGTGGAGTAGATCAGTCTCCAACACTGGCCTTGACAATGCAGCTGCTGGCTAGAGCAACTGCAAGACGACTGTAATGCCGGATAAGTTCCTGCGTGACAGTCCACTGGCTGACACAAAGCAACCAAGATCTTCCCAACACGGTGAATATGCCGCAATTTTGGCAAATCTGAAATGGTATAGACTTCTCGCTCCTCGTTGCCAACCGATATGGACTCGGTACTTCCCTCAGCTATCACAGAATGCAAAATCAAGCGCAACTACGGTGAAAGAAAAACATGTTTGCAATACTGGTCTTGCAAGACAATGTCACCATCATTCCAGCCTTAGTCGCAAATGCAATGCTCGGTGATGTCAAACCCATGAAAGCCTTGCGGACCAGAAAGTCTTGAAGATGGAAGCTTGTCCACTGGATACAGAGGTGCTTCCCAGTGTAGGTACAACTTGTCTTCACACCCTGTACCCAAAAGTTGCCATGGCATAATCCAATCCTCCAGGACACTCTCCTTGATTTCTGCCATCGCTGCCGGCTGCTCCTCAAGCTCAAGAGTTGTGAGTCTGGCACAGCGAAAAAAAGCTCCGAGGGTATCGTGTGTCAGATTGTGTGGAATTGTGTCGAGTGCATCCGAGCCTCTCCAGAGTCCAATGCACTCAGAAAGCCTCAAGCCAAGCTGAAAAGATCGTGTATTTACGTTTACACCGGAAATGAAACTGCAGGCATCACGTCAAGTCCAACACAACTTGTGCAACTTGCAGTCTTTTTGTGGATAGAGAACATGTTGAAAAAACTGTTTCATTTGTTTCATGCGCCTTTGACCAGGACACAGGCCCACAATGGATCCTTCCACACCCACCTCGGAGGTTCTCAGGAGGGGAACCCAAACAAGCACAACAGCGCAAAGTGAAACTGAAAGAAACACAGAAATGGAAGCATTTTATAGAACTTGATAGCACTTGACATGACGCATCTTGGAATCAAGCATAGCAAAGGATTTGATCTTCCACACTTTAACTCGCACCAAATCTTCGCTCTTCACTCCAAGTTGCTCCCAAAGTACCAGACTCGACAGTCGATTGCTGCCCAAAATGTGGGCGATAATTATTATGGCCTCCAGCGCGACAATTCCGCAGAACCTACTGCTCATTCCAAAGAGCCAAAGATATGCTTTGGATGATTTTGGAAGGTTTGATATTTTCCTTTCCAAGAAGCCCATAAACAAATAGCTTGCAGAGAGTTTTGCAGTTCGCCACTGCTTTCTCCATCGCCTCTCTCAAGCCTCAACGCAGAGTAAGATGGATTCTTTTCAGTACAGCCTCTGCATTTGAAACATCCCGCCTACGTAGGCCGCCAAAAAGATTGGTCGAGAACGAGTCGAGGTCTATACTGAGCTGATCCAAAAAGCACATCAAGGTGTCCTCACAAACATCACGAACATTTGTCGTATGAGCCTGCCGCAGTATTTCTTCGATCACTTGAATGGCCAATGGCCTGCAATGCTCACTACACTACATGTGTACACGATTTTCCTGGCGTTAGATGCACACCAAGGCTCGTCAATAATTTCCTGAAGCAGTCGAGCGATATTTATCGACAGCTCGCAAAATTCGCAGCCAGCTCAAACAGTGAACTGTGCAACTTTTTCATGTGTCAGCATAGTCAGACGCTTTTCAGAGCTGCTGAGATTCCTGCTTTGTCACTGAGGAAGGCTGCAAAAACTGCCAGAGATTTTGCGATGGTTTCTGCAACCGCACTGCCAGCACCCCAGTCCTCACCAATTCTTCATAGCAAAACCCAACAGTGATTAAAGAAAAACATATCAAAACGTAAAACATATCCTCTGGCGATCCCTGCAAAAACTCCTTTGCTGCTCTCAAAACTTTGTAAAACTTCGATGGCACTTAAAAGCTTGCACTTTTTAGTCTTTAATCTTAAAGTTTTGGAATTGAAGGTTTCCCCGACAAGGTTGAAGTTTGCAAAGTGGAGACTCTGAACAGGGAAGGTTCCAGAAAACAACAGAAGCTTGAACAGGCCCTAGTTTCGACATCAAGGGTGTCTCAAGTCAAAGGTGTCTGATATGAGAGATTTCACAATGAGTCCTAGGTCTTGAAAGTAACCAGACGAAAGCCCTGAAAGTGAAGAGCTTATTCTCTGCATCGAAGGAGATTCAAGAAAGCATGGAAAAAGTTCTGCTGATGCTTGAATATGAATAATATATCTAGACACTGCTACACTGCTTTCTTTGGGAATTGGTTGGCACTAAACACTGCTTTCTTTCGGGGTTAGTGGGAATTCTCAGGCTCAGCCAAAGATTCCGCAAACAGTTGAAAGACCAGGAGAATCCACCGCAACAAGAAAGCAAAGAAAATGCATAAACAATTCAAAATAGAAACCGACAAAAGAGAAGTTTCATGGCCATGTCATGGGAATCAATGCAGGGATTTTGGGCGCAAAAGCAAGGAAACCCAGAAGGCAAAGAAAAGAATTCAAATTAACTTCTAGTGGTCAGTATGTGAGTGACTGGGGTGGCGATGCAAGTTTCCTTGTCACTCCTCTCCATCATTGTCAGAAAGCAAGCAATCTTCTTCTAGATCATCGACCTCGGAAGTTCTGTGAACTTTACAATATCAAACTACTAGGCACTACGAGGCTGTTCTGCTGAATTTCTCATCGCCTGTCATGTTCTGAGTTGGATCATCAAGCGGGCGAAGAGAGACAGTGGTCTTGCAATCCCAGGCACTGCATTTTGCAGGCTAATGGCATGTCGCACAAGCTCATAGTAGAAGTGGGCATCCTGGAACTGCGCATATTGCTTGTGTACATCTATATTTCATGTTCGCTACTGAATAACCTTCTGGCGTCCGAGTCCTCTGCTACTCCGCAAGCTGATTGTGCGTGCTGGACCCTTCGTTGGAAAAGCGCAGCATAGTCAGACCCGACTGCCTGGGCAGCATAGAAAAAGGTCCCGTCTTGCAGGCAAGCTCATTGCCATTTAGAAGTTCATGTCAAAGAAAAGAGAGAAGCCACAAGAGTGCCGCACTTTGAAACGTAAATTGCCTGAGCTACTGATTTGTAGTAGAGAAGCCATGTAAGAATATCGAAGTGATGTCACCATAATTTCCCAGCTGGCTATTATACAATCACGTGTATTAATATACATCAGATTGTGCCCTGCATCATGTTCAAAAGTGATTACAGTAGTAAACGGGTAGTAAGTAAAGTGGTTCAACTTTGGCGGGCTTGTTTTTGATATTACTTGATCCCTTCTTGAGTTCTCAAACCTGATTTTTGTCAGAATCTTGCTCATGATCAATTTTCATGGCAAAATCTTAAGAATCTTGACGTTTTCCATCCAATTTGGTATGCACATTGTTTTTACCACCCTGCTTAAAATCCACGATGAAATGGAAGGAAATTCAAAGGAAATGACAATCAATACATTTCCAATACGTAATCAATACGTAATCTGAACATTATCTCTTACAGCATTTCTAGCTTCAGTACCCTACAGTACACATCTCAGTATGGCTTGTACCTGCCAGAACCTCCCGGGCCTTGGCAAGATCCTCCGAGAGAGCGCTTTCGGCAACTTGCTGAAGGGCCAGTTCCAAAGAAATGCCATATCGTGAAGACGTCGAAGTTGAGGCCATGCACGAAGACTTGCTTGCAACTTGCAAATGGAAATGTGGAAGGCAAGTGTGATAAAATGTTGCCGAAATTGATTCTGCACAGTGATTCAACTTGGGGCTTTTACGGAAGGGAATCCACTTTTCAGGACATGTGGATGTTAGGTTCAACAGTAAAGAGAGCTGATTCTACAGTATCTCAGTATATCTCAGTATCTTTTTCCATTTTGGCCTAAGGCTCTGTTTAATCTGAAATGTGCCTCTCCAGCAACATTAAAGCTGAAGGCCAAGCTGCGAAAGGCAAATGCATGCAATGTGCACACAAAGTCGATGGACACAAGCAACATGGGTTTTACATCGTTTTACTCATACCACAGACTTCCACGCCACCGCTTCTGCAACGTCTGAGGCACAAACATTTTGGGTGCACTTTGAAGTGCCAGTACACGGCCTTCACCATTGGGCCTCTCAGCCTTCGGAGCTCGAAGTGTCGAGTCTGAGATTCCAATTATGTGAATGAAAAACTTCGAGATACTGACAAGCTGTCGAGCAAAGCTACCAAATGTCTTGAAAGCCAATGGAGTTGCCTTGGGAGAATTCAACGTGAACTTGAGCTTCCATGACAGATCCAAAGCGGAAACGTCAATTAATATCAGAGACTGCTAGTAGCTTTCCAAAGCAGAATGCCTACACCCCATTTCGCATGATGAATACTGGCATCAACAATCACATTTACAGTCAAGGCATGTTAGATAAACATAGACATAGCCCAATCAAGTCGGACAAGGAAGCAAAAAAGACCGTTTCAGGATGCACTATGAAATGGCAGGGCTGGTAGCGCCACTATCCACAGCACAAGTTACCACACTCTTCTCAGATATTATGTCTGTGGCCTGTCAACTCCAGAACTACGAGGTACTTCCCAGGTATTTGCTGTGCCTGCCAGCTGATTTCCGTACACGCACACCTGTACCGCACCTGCCCTGACACCTAACACAGCGCCATCAAAAAAACACCTCACAAATGCTGCGATGCTTCCAAGGAATTTCTCAATCAAATAGTAGCCTCCAACGTGCTGTGACTACCAGCCACAAAGTAGTACTACTATTAGCACTATTACTACTATTCCTACTATTACTACTATTACTACTGTGACACCTGACTCAACCTCTAGTTCAATGCAACGGGCCACAACCTGGGCTGGAACCCCCAACAGGGTATGACCTGCTACGCCTACCACGAAAAATGACACGCTTCCAGGACCTCCACAGCGCGCTCTTGTGCTTTGCCCAATGCTATGAAGTTCAGCCCATAAAGGAACGTTTGAGTGCGGACACAAAGCATCGATTGGTCACCAAATTCAAGAAATGCAAATTTGACAAAGCAAAAACCACTCCGATCTGACCTCATGTGCAGTCATGCTACAGTACCCATCGCGATGACTCCACCACCAGGCCAAAAGACTGCTTCAATCTGCCCAGTTTTGTACAATGCAGCTTTGAGCACTTGGCAATCACCCAAAAAAATGCCTCTGCAAGTATCTTTTCGCTGGTCTCCACCAAGTTCTCTGGATCTACCTCTGCTTTCATTCCAGCTCTCCAGCTCTGTAGGACTGAAAACTTCTTGCAACCTAAGCATCCCACAGTTTCAGACAGCACTAGCGCCAACTGCAAAGCGCTTTGCTGCACCTGTCACAATTTCGCCGCTTCAATCGAAATTCTCCAAACTTCACTTTGGCATGTAGCTGTCTCATTATGTTTCAGCACTCACGGGCCTGCTCGCTTTCGCGGAGGCTCTGCCGAATCAAATGAACTACCTCAAATGTCATTCTAGCTTCAAAATTGCTGTAAAATTGCTAGGTCGTCACCGAAAAGGAAGCTTCACCACAAAAGAGTATCCGTCTAAGGTTTACACATGTGCAACCAAAGCAGGTCCAATTCCGCGGGAGCGCTGCAACAGCACAAGCACCTCAATGAGGAGTTCTGCAACTCCTTTCGTCCTTTCCTTTTGACAAAACTTTGAACTCGGACCTTGTGACGCAATTTCGCAGGAACCGAAGCCTTTGTCTCCACCTGCGAGGCCAAACAGAAGTGCCCAGTACCACACAGCAAGAGCTTTGGTGGGGCTCCTTCAGAGAACCTCCAGCATCTTCTTGGCCAGGTGGTGGAGATGTCAAACCAAGACATATAAGTCCTGATTTGCATGAAGTACAAGAAGCCAGGGCTATCCCTGCAGATTGCAACCTTCTTGTCACTCTTACAGTGAAGTGTCTCACACTTGGTTTTTGAGGGTTTGGATTTCTCCATCCGACTGTGGTATTCCTTCACTGTGGACGACTCTAGGTTTGTTCCTGTTGCATTTTGCCAGACTTCTAGGGGCCAAGACTGCCAAGAAGGTCCAGGTCATTGTCCATATCAAGCCTCGTATTGACACAGGGGAAATGAAGACGTATATACTGACTTACTGCAAATGGTCTCTGCAAGCATTCTATCTGTCAAAGTCATCACTACTTGTTCATCATAAAGTTTGCTACCTCAAGAAGAATCTGACATACTGCACTCCAACTGCTCAGTTTGTGGCTCCAAATCCAGCCGTTTGCAGTTGCTCTCAGCCATGTTGCAAACCTTGTGAAACGCAAAAGCACATTGATTCACATTGATCTCAATTTCCAAGACTTCCTTCGCTACAATTCAGGACAATTTAGTGCATCCAGGGGGCGGCGTCATAATTTTCGACCTTGAGTATTTAGTGCTCGTGAAGGAGAGTACTTGTCTATATAATTATATACATGATTATGTTTTATACAATTATGTTTATATATGCATGTAAATATAGATACATTTATGTACACATGTATATCTCTCCTGTACACAAGTATACTGGATACTCCAGGTAGTGCAAAACGGGCTGTCAATGTTAAGTTCATATGAAAGTCATGCGAGAGTTCTAGTGAGTGTGGAGTCTTTGGTGCTGCACTGAAGCCACCAAGGATGGCAAATAGACCATGAAAGCTGGAGGTTCAGCACCTTATGAAGACATGAAGACACTGATTTAACAAGGAGGATTTTTGCTTTCAAACTGTTGTTTGAGAGGCATCACAGGATATGTCAAGTAAGCAAACCAAAACACCAAAAAAAGTGCTACTAAGGTCTATATATGTATATGTATCACATACGAATATATATATATATGGTAGGTTAATTGATAGTTTCACTCTGATTCATTTGAGCTCCTTGCCAAGGGATGACAGCCACCGAAGCACTGTACATTTTAGCGCCACCATGTCTGCCGCCTGAAAAAATCTGGTGATTTGAAGTTGGTCATCAATGACAATACATCACAATACAGCAAATATTGACAAATCAAGAAACTCATTCACCTTGGCACTACTCTTGCCAGAGTCCTGCCGTACATATCTGCAGGTAACAAAATTGGGCTCAAGCTGATTTCGTCTTGAGGCGTGACTTCCAGTGAGACCAACCTCAACAGAAACATCCATACAAGAAAAGTGTTTTTGAAAAAATGAGCTGGAATGCCTGGATCTCTCATGTCTAGTGCTGTGCCCGGCTACTTGCAGATGGTAGACCACCAATCGAAGCAGCCTTTCAAAGGCCAAAAAAAAAGCGGCGCACTGACTGTGCAATCTGTGTGAAGTAAGACGAGTCATTCATCTGTCCAAATCACATCTCTCACCATCATTTCCAAAGGCTTTAAATATACGGATTTCATGAAGGATTGATCTGTCGCTTCCTTGCCTCCGTGGATCCACAAGGAATGAGCAAGAACTCAACTGCAGACTGAAAAAAAGCCACCTTGGTGAAGCAATGGAGTTGAAATCACAAGCCTTTGCAAACAGCCAAGAACCTCAAGTGTTTGCGCGTCGCTGTCAAGCCTTCCACTTCAAGGCTTGCTTTAGAGACTGGGGCTTTGGCTGAGTTTTCGGTCAAGATCTGCAGCAATTTCAAGCACCGTGGGACCTAGCAATGTCTGTTCAACGCGTATGAAACCAATCTGACATGAGATGTAAATGTGCAGACCCGACGTTTCACCGCACCGGCCTGCTCTTTGCGATGCCCTTCAGCAGCTATCTGTCCCAGACCAGTAATGCAGGTGAGGAAAACTACAACTCTGTCCTGGGCCACGTCAGAACGCGTTCAAGTGCCATGCCAGCACTCTGCAACTTCAAGGAGGCAGCAAGAACAACACAATGCCAGTCCAAGCCCGGCAGGAGCTTCCCAAAGTTCTCCAAAGAATACCTTCAAAGTGCTCAAATGAATGAAACTTCTACACAACGCACCTCCGGCATCATAGCAGCACTGGTCTTGTAAGGCGTGGGCAGGGCAAGGTTGATTTGCTCCTTCATACCAGTTGACCAAATATCACGCACATTGCACCGGCAACGGGTCGGCAAGGAACGGGCATGGATCTTTTTGAAGGAGTTGTGCTTCTTTCTTTTAATTTGATCTGTGCTGTGGGAGCGGGTAGCAGCCAGTGGCCAGCCACCAGGTCACCAGGCAGCAGAAGCAATGTCAGAAACAAAAATCAAAACTGCGTGCCATGCGAGCCACCAATGCCGCTCTTAGACATTCCAAAAATAAACGAACAAAAAAGAAGCCACGGACTAAAGAATATTTAGACTATCAACTCCTATTGCAATATGCACTAGCCATCGGAGACACAAAAAGCTCGTAAAAACAACCACGTCCCAAACCACGCAAGAAGCGAGCAATAACTGAAGCCAGAAAAGTCACAAAAGCTACTGAAGCCAAAAAACATGTCAAGACCTTCAAAGTTCTTAGGCAAACACAGAAAAAATGCAGAACAAACATGAGACCCGCACACACGCAGCAGAAACCAAAAAAAGGAAAGACTAGAGAAGCCAAGAAAGCCACAGAAGTCAAAGCCATAAACTGTTCCAATTCAACAATACCACAGCTACAAACGTCCAACAGATTACGAAGTACATACGAAGTACTACACAGGCCACAAAAGCCACAGAGGCCATGAAAGCCATAAGCGTGGCTTTTCAGCTGCAAAAGCGGGTGCAGAAACGACGCTCCACAGCTCCAAAAAACAAAAGCCATCAAAAGCCATCAAAAGCCATCAAAAGCCATCGAGGCCTCAAAAGCCGGAAGCCAGAAGAAGCCACAAAAGCTACAAAAACCCAAAAAACAAGCGAGATAGCTATTACAAAGAACAAAAAGTTATAAGATCTACTCAAAAAATGTAGCCTCCGTTAGGAACCCTGAGCCAAGCAGCTTAACTTTTTGATCTGTGGAGGATATTTAGGAAAGGGTCGGAAAGGGGCAAGGAACAGCAAGGAAATAAGTTATATGTGAAGAATACTCCTACAAAAGTCAAAAACCAAACAAACCAGAAATTCCCAGGTCCTGTGGATGCAGGCGAGGCACACCCAAATCCAAAAAAATCATAGACCTCAGAAAATCATATCTGCTCCGAGGTATAAAGCAAGTCCATGATGTCTTCGAGGGTGAAACAGGCTAAGTAAGCTTTTCAGTCAGCTGTTCAGCCAGCTGTTCAATCGTTCGAGGGACATTTTAAATCCAAGGTTTCATCAAGACCTGTGGCTGTCTCCTGCAGATCTCAAATGGACAATCCAAGCTTCCAACAGATTTCTGAAAAATGGCCCATTTGGAGTCGTCGCCAACCCAGGCGCAAACCAACCTTGGCTCGGGCTAGGCTGTCCAGTCGCCTCTGAATGTGCCTTTGCAGAATGTTGAGACCTGATTGATTGGCACCTTCAGGAACCCCCAATGCTTCTGTTGCGGTCAAGTCTAGTCAAACTATCACGTCTCGACATGAAAGCGGACTTGGATTGCAACGCTCCAAAATACTCTGTGCTGGGAGAATGATTGCCTTCAAGTCAGTCAAGTCAGATTCGAACATAACATGCAAGTCACAAATTGATGTGCACAAGTGGCACAACTCAATCCTTTCACAGAGTCCCTGACCGCATTGCCCTTAGCTCTAGTCAGCACGTGGTTCAGAATATTCACAAGTTTCGCCCGCAATGCGGGGTCCTTGGGACTGTTTCCAACAGGTGACTGAACACTCAAAACAAACGAAATGATGAAGGCTGAAGGACGTAGCAGACATTCAAAACAACAAAAAAAGCGGAACTGCAAACACTGTGGGGAGCTGGCTGTCTGGGTGAGAAGCTCATCAAACACCAAAGGTAGCCTGGAAAATATGAACAAATGAGCAAGATGTTTTTTTGCGGATGCACGTGACCCATGAGCCCATGCAATCCATAAAACCTGAGCAGATTCAGAGAGTTGATCCGAGAGGCAACTTCGTTAGAATCGGGCTCAATTTGTCGTCCTCGGCACTGCTTAACCTGAAACCACATTTGAAAGCATGTCTGCACAGCCAAATCATCTATTGATTTGATGTGGTCATTGGGACCATTGAGACTCAAAAGGAAATACAACGCAGGTTGCAAGCCGTGCTGCCTGATCAGGACGCGATCCTGGGCCAAAGACGGACAGATAAGCAGCTCAAGAGTCTACTAGCCTTCGCGATACAGTTATCTTGGGGTGGTCTATTCAATTGGGGTCTATGCGATTGAAACGGACCTCCTTGAGCTCAAGTTTTTCTGTTTTTCTGTCGGGCTAGGTCCTGCACATATTGATCAGACATTATTCATCCCAGAGCAGAAGGCACAAAAGATTTGGCCCAAGATCTCAAAATTTGAAATTTGAGAAACTGAAAAAGATCGAGACGACTTTCATCCAATGGAAAATGATGAACAAGAGTTGGGGCTCAAGAGCGATCCAGTACTTCATCTTTGCTAACATTGCCAGATTGTGTTTCTACAAAAGGAAAATGTAGGGATGAGAATGTGCAAGTATTGGAAAGTAAAGAAAAGACTTTTTGCTTTGTGTTTGCTTTTTCTTTCTTTTCAGACCTTTCTCAGATTTGCTTTGTTAGTTTTCTTTTTGTTCTTGTTGTGTGTTTTTATCTGTTTGTGACATCCCAGTACGTCACGTCTATACAGTCAATAATTGCAGGGCATTGGAGAAGAGAGATACTGTTGGATCTTGAGCCCATGTAAAGGAAAGGCAAATGAAGCATTCAACTGAAAAGTAGCTGCCTGGCCACCTGTATTTGCACCGTGAGACAGACGCAATATGTCGGAGGGACTCTTTTGCCTGCATTGAATCTGTCATAGTAGTTAGTATCCAAGAGGTACGGCTCAACTTCTCCCCTCATTCCATTATCCTTCAGAGCCCCCGAAATATATGTATACATATATATATACACACGTATATTATATCTATACATATATATATATATAATGGGTAGAACAAAAATTTGAAGCGTCTGAATAAAAAAAAGTTAAGTTTAAACTACGCTTTTACTCAAGCAAAACCTCAACAAAATCAAAACAGAAAACTTGGATACTAACTACTCTCACCTATTCTGAAGACTCGACGGCAAAATGCATCCATTAATTACATGTGCACAAACGAATTTGTGTTCCCCTCAACTGCCAGAAATGACGTAAGACCTTGGCATGCAAATTCTACCAGCACACATGGATGTTGCATTCCCGATCTCTCGCATACTCGGTACTATACTGGATCAGACTTGTTTCACTCTATAGTGCGTTATCTTGAATCTCAATTTCATGACGATCTGCTCTTCATGCAAGCAGAAAACATCTTGCACTCTTAACTGTGGCACCGCGACCGAGCGGTGATGAACTCAAGCACCATAGAGTCCATATCGATGTCTCAAGGTAAGAAAGCTGCGCTGAGAAACAGAACTCCAAACACTTCGGGTGGAAATCAGGGAATGCAGTGTTCACTTGCACCCGGTGAATCGGGAGTAATCAGACGGCAAGTATCGAGAATCTAGAACTCAAATCCACTGACGCAGTTTATTCCCCACTCGCGGGAGTGAAGTCAAAGACTGAGACCAAACGTCATAGTCTGACAAAGCACATGAGCTCATTCCACCCAGAGTTGCAATTTCAATCGCAACAGAATCTTCCAAAAAGGAAATTGTTTGCGTGTTTCAGTCATGTCATGTCGCATCAAAGGCATCAGTAAAATGCTGGTAAGGGCATGGCGGGATGCTTGATCGCAGAGTTGAAGAATTCTTGTCTGCTGCCTAGAAAGCATTCCCGAGTAAGTCGAAACAGCAGGCAGGTCCAAATCCAAGCTTTGCAAAGTTGAGTGCTGCAGTCCTCATCTAGCCGAGAAGAGCCTAGCAGGGGACGCGTTGACCAAAGGACATCAGATCTGCCCCCTTCGTGATTGAAGCGTCTTCCAATTCCAACCAGGAAACACATGCTAGCAGAGAGCGTCAAGTTGTCCGGCTGTGTGGCGGCATTACCTGCAAGTTCTGAACTGCAAAAACATCAGAGCACTACAGAGTCACATCTGCGCCTGATGTCGGGAAGACTACAATCGCGGAATCCTTGGTTGGTCGTCTGGATGAAATGCAGCAGAGTGCATATGGAGAGACGATGAGTGAGGTATGTATATCGGCATGATTGGTCCAGGCATGGAGCCTGAGCAGACGGGAACGTCAGATACCAAGCAGGAATGTAATGAAAATGAAGTGCACCTCCAATGTGCCCCTGTGCAAATGGCCCAATGTTTGCAAAGATTTAGTTTCTCGTAGAACCATGAGCTGCTAGGAACAATATTTTTTCAAACGAAGGAATTTTCCGTAGCCAGGCTTCAGAAAAATGGCAACCGCGAATGGATTCATACCTCGGCTTGGCTTGTCACGCATCTGTCGAACTCTGAGTTCTCATCATGATATTTTCTTTCTTGATAAAGCTTGCTGAGCACACAACACATACCATGCCGAGCCTCATATCATATTGAACATAATCAAGTGGAAAAGAGATTTCAGACTTTCACCTTCAATGCGGAAGAGGGACCCATAGAACTGTGTCGCTCCAGTCCACACAGAAACAAGTTGACTAAAATTTTCAAGGGAATCCAAAGCACGGAAGGCAAAAATACGTTTAAGAAAACTTGAGAAAGCGAGGGAACCTGATGCAGGACATTTTTTCCACACATGTCACATAATCATATTGGCATCCTGCAGTAGGTTCCATGGCCGTCGTTTTCCCAAAACTCTCAGCATGTCAGCAATTTTCGCTGCGACCGATGGCACCTTCACTTTCCTCCACGTCTTAGGTAATACTACAGCACTCTACTAGGCAAATAGCTGCAAATATTGCGCAGCAGCGTTCCACCACCACAGCTCTGATCGACAAGACGTTCTCCGTACTATATACACATTGCAACAATTCACAAACTTTCACTTCCTCACACTTCTTCCACCTTCAACATCCAGCCTTCTCTTTCAGGATCCCCACAATACTGTTTAGCACTAAAGACAGCTAAAAACTCTCAACATTGCTTCGTGCCATATCCAGCCACAGGTTGATGTTCCGTTCCTCCACAGGTTGATGTTCCGTTCCACCAGATTCTCTCCAGGAGCTCTCCACCACGCACATGATGCAAGCTTCAGTTTCATGGAAGCTCCCAATTATGCTACACTTCCTAGGTCATTTCACAAAGTCGGAGACGTCAAGCTCAACAGGGTCTTCTTTCCCCGCTGATTATCCCAAGCTCGTTCCCTTGGCTTTGATTTCGCTGGATAGTAGGGACAGTGGGAATCTCGTTAATCCATTCATGCGTGTCACTGATTAGATGAGGAGGCATTTGGCTACCTTAACAAAGTCATACAGTAGTTACTCCCGCCATTTACCCGCGCTTGTTTGAATTTCATCACTTTGACATTCAGAGCACTGTGCAGAAATCACATTGCCCCAACACATTCTTTCTCCACAACGCTTTCCTCTAGCAGATCTTTGTATCATGGAAAGGAAAGGAAGTGATAGCCACGAGAGAGAACCGCCAAATGATGCTGATGATGATGATGATGATGATGATGATGATGATGATGATGATGATGATGATGATGATGATGATGATGATGATGATGCTGGTGATGATGATGATGATGATGATGATGATGATGATGATGATGATGATGATGATGATGATGATGATGATGATGATGCTGGTGATGATGATGATGATGATGATGATGATGATGATGATGATGATGATGATGATGACGATGACGATGATGATGATGATGATGATGATGATGATGATGATGATCATGATGATGATGATGATGATGATGCTGCTGCTGCTGGTGGTGGTGGTGGTGGTGGCGGCGGCGATGATTATTATTATCATTATTATATCATTATTGTCCAACTATCTCTTAAAAACGCATTTTGTGCGAGACCTTTCTCCAAAAAATGGAACTTCCAAGGTCAGCAAATACTGTCAGGCATGAAGAGTCCGATGTTTACTTTTACATTGTTGATACTTCTCTTTTTTTCCTTTTTCTGATGTTTGCCTTTGATCTGTCCTTTTCTGTTCTTTTCTTTTCTCTACTTTCTGATCTTTACCTGTCCAATCTTTTCAGATTTTTAACTTTCCTTTTCTTTACCTTCCTTCTCTTTTCAATGTCGGTTGTATACAGGAAGTCTATCAACTAAACTTCCTTATCTTCCTGAGACACTATACTGTAGTGCATCTGTATACATATACATATTATATATACAACCTGAGTCAAAGTATGATTATATATATACACATAAATGGCATGTAGAGAGACTTAGGAACCTCAGAGCAGAAGGGTGAGGTCCATACCACGAGAAGGAGTCCATAGTGAGTTTCTTGTCTCAAGTTTTGAAACCTTTGCAGTCTCAGGTTCCCACAAACATCGCCTGGAAACTCGCTCTCTGGCAAACAGTCAGCAAAGGCTGAGCAAGCCTTGCCATCGACACATGTGGCCAAGGCTTCGTACAAGCTGCGCAGTCTCGGAATCAAAAAATAAACTATGAACATCTAGTCAGATATGTTGAAGATCTATGAACTATGACAACTAGGAAGCACTGAGATCGCAACATCTGTTGGTTGAAGGCCCCGACCAATCAGCCAACAACTCCTGACAGTGGTCCCGTAGCCACTCAACACATGTGTTTGCACTTCTGGATCAGGTTCAAATGAGCTTTGCCTCTGTGGCCAAAACCGAATAATGATAGGCGTACCAGGCTTTTGGTAGAAAGCCCCTGGCCGGACGCCCAATCATATAGACGCTCCGATATTTCAGTAGCTAAACATAGAAAAGACATGCCATGTGATTTACGAGGATGCCTCTGTGTTTTGGCAAAAGCCAAGTTCGGTCGGGGAAATCAGCCAACAAAATTGTGTGGGTCTCTGAACTCCCTAGACCTGCATTGCATTTTGATGGCAGAATTCTCTTCTGACTCGCAGTTGTATGGCATGCAATCTGTCCGAATAAAAGCACTGCACACTGCAAAGAACATGAGCACAAGCCCGCACAAAGTACTTGCTACGCTTAGAGAAACACGGAAACCTTATCAAAATCTTCGTTTCTGTTTTGTGAGATCTCAAGCATGCCCGCGTACGTCCCAAGTCAACGCCAGCAAGAAAGTAGTCCCCATTTATGAACCTTGCATCCAAAGCATGCTGTCAAAACAACCACAGGCAAAAATCAAGATTTTTAACTTGGACCCCAGCGCATTTTCTCGATTTGCACCTCTCCCAGCAACCTCCAGTCCAAAACTTGAAAAAGGATCCCTTTGAACAAAAGCAAATTGCCCAATGGCCTGAATGGTCAAGGGAGCTGTTGTGCAACGGACCTGCCCATTGCCCCAACCGACTTCAGCCACAAAATTTCGCCCAATGTGCTGTATCTTTTTTGCCTCACCTGTGGATCTGGCTTGAAGGAATAGCGTCTGGAATCCCACACGAACCACTCCAAAGTTGACATTCCCGGATGTGCCTAAAGCTGTGGATCGAGGTTTATCGAGGTTAGGGTGAAAGCTGTGAATGCTGGAGTTGTGTTCGATCGATTTCAATCGTGTTGTGTTTGGTCAGTTCGTTTTGTCTTCAAACACTAAGCTTTCCACGCTACCTGAGGCTTCAGAAAAGGCAGCACAACGATCGCCTGCAGCCTCGGACACCAAGGCAAATCCACGCCTTTGCTCACCATTTGTGTTGCCTGGGGGGCGGACGTTGGGGTCCCCCCGGAAAATCCAGTTGTAAAGCCGAGAGAGCAGACTCGGCCTTCAGCTTTCAATAGTTGGAGACTCACATTGCCATACCGAAAACACTTCTGACCTTCCCAAAGACACTGAACACGATCAAGGTTGGATGAGTTGGTCAAGGTAGACCTAGAGGTATACCTGGATTCAAGAGTACTCAGCATTTGGCTCCATTAGACCATCTGGATCAAGCAGCCATCGGTCAGTACCTTACAATCCCATGCTCCACCAGAGTCACATGAACAGAGATATCATTGCCTAAAATACAAGGCCGGCGTGAAAGCAGTCAGTCAGTCAGCAATACATGAGTTGCTACTGTTCGTCCTAAGTGAACCAGCACATACTTTCTCAAACTCACCAAGACCTTCTCAATCCGGTTATTTTGCTCTTTTAACAACTTTACGCATGCATCCCACCAGCTTCTCAAATTGACTCAAATATATATTACCAATAACAACTCAACTCAAAGAGGCTCAACTTTTCTGAGTGCGGTTTTTGTTGTTTTTCCTTAAAGGGGCCCCGTAATCTAGAAATTATGGAACTCCCACTGCTCAAACTTCATGAATTCTGACCATCTCAACAGTTGTCGGCGACCAATTGCTACCCCCCCCCTCTTGGGGCTATGATCCATAGTGACATTGTCTTGCAGAGCTGCAAACCATTGCAAAACACAGCTTTCGCTTAGATTGAGGGTAGCTGTGTATCGAGAATGGATCTTCATCCAGAATCTATCCAAGGAAAGCCTTTCATTGTGTAATACTCCACAAAAAGATAAATTCTTGTTCATGGTGCTGACTCGGTCTCAAAAGCCACAGAAGAAGACCTGAAACAAATCGCAGGAAAGCAGCGTGAAGAGTAGCGCAGAAGATTCCGTGTTCCTCACGCTGATTCAACCAGCATGTTGCTCCAGCAGACACTTCAACTACCACTTTGCTCATGCTTGTTCAGTGGCCTGGCTGGACATATGCAGGGCGCCCTTCCATGATACCAGCCAGTACATATGACCTCAGATTGAGCACTGCCGTGCATTGGATTCTTCAAGGAAAGCATGAGAGCATGCTTACAATGCTCTCTCACAGACCTGCCACCTTCAAAACAAGTCAAAAGGTTTCAAGAATGTCTAGGTGAAAGGCCCATTGATTCGAGGATTCTCTGCCTTCGCTGTCAGAAAGTGATCTTCATGAGCTGACCGAAGGAAAGCTATTTCTCATTTCTTGGACTTGCAATTCAAGACATGCCTCTGCTGGCCGTCCAATCATGTGCACGCTGGTTGGTGCAATCACAGCCCTGTCATTTACGTGTCAGGGAATGATGTGAAGAAACGGAACATCGCGAAACTGATCCGAATATTCGATTCATTGCAATGGAATGCAGGTCACAAGGCCACCTTGTCTGCGGATCTGGGCAAAATCTTCGATATATTGACTCCCAAAACCTCGGCACTTCGATCGGAGCGGTGGCAATTTCCTGACGTTTTTTCTGCATTGGGAGAATTTAGTGTCGTGGTATTGCCGTGGTTCAAGTCACGACGCTGAGCTTTTGGCATCCAGTCCAGCTCGATATGGCCAGGGTGGTCAAACATGGAGGCCTTATTCTCTTGAAATCAGACGCATCCGATCGATCGATTTTCTATGGACTGATGCAAACTTCATCTTGCCAATCAAGTTTCATCATGAACCAAATGTCTGCTGATCCAACCGTATGTTATATCTCGTGAAGCTTTCTGGATCGATATGAAGCAAGTAGATGTTGAACTGAGGCTTTCCTATCCTTAAATCAAGTACAAGTAAACAAGTCAAGCCAAAACATGTATATATTAGTATGGTCAGTCATATAATCATATCATAATCATACTATACATTATACCATTCGTAATCGTATTACAAATTACAATTATATACTGTAGACATAAGACATGTCACAAGTGTTGGACAGCGTTGCATGAATGGATTTTTTGCCTCCGCAAAGGCTATGCAGCAGCTGTTGCCCTCCAGCAAATGCAGCCAAGTATACTTCAACATACGCAAGCCAGGAACAGTTCTTTTTGACAAGCAGTCTTTTGGAAGCAAATCTGACGGACAAGATCCTGCCTGCCCAAGCACCGCTATGATCCAACGGTGCTCCTCAAATCATTTTTGCGTTTGAAAATTGCAGTCGTACCCATCTAGTATCAAAGTTTGTCGGATCTTGCTTCGAGGATTCCTTTTTGCACAAGGCTTCACTATATTCACTAGACGTATCGGTGCACATCTTCACAAAGGACACAAACTCCTCCTTCACATATCGAATGCCAAGATCTCCTCTGGAATGAACATATGTTGGCCTTGCCAAGCGACACCCAGCTGGTTGTGGCAAGACAATTGTCTCTTTCATCTTTTATGATTGCCAGCCTGCCATGAAATACGCTGTTGAAGTTGTATTGGCCATTCACGCTGTCGTTCTCCCGTCCTTGGCACAGCAAGAGTTGTCTCAATCGACTGTATCGCTTGTGCTCACGGTGAAGGCCTCCAGCTCTTCCCACAATGGTGAGGGAACGGGGTGCGGAAATGGCTATCACCTGTGCTGGTGCAAGGCTCATGGCAACCCTCATGGACAGTCAAATGCAACAACTTGAACACGTTCACAAATGCTTGAAAGAGAAAATCCAGCAAGACCTCGAGCTTGGTGGGATATGGCGGAATGTCTAATACATCAAGTCGTTTTTCTCAGTGGGGTTATCTCCAACCTTTGATCCGAACCTCTGCGTCAGGAACATGTGCTTGTGCTGCAGACTCCCACACCTGCAACAAGGTCACGAAGCCTACCAAAACCAAAAAGCTCATTTTGAGCAGCTTCGCATGGACACTTGCCACTAAGCTTGGGTCATACCAAATCAATTCTGCATGGGCTGGATGAGCTAGATCTGCTGATTCAAAAGCAAATGCTGCACAAACCTTACAAGACAATGAAATCATTATTTTTGAGGACCAGGTGACACGTCATGACATGGAAAGACATGGAAAGACATGGAGCACCAGTTGAGAGACTGAACAACTTCATCGCCGCCAGGTCACATCTGACTCACGGAGGCCCTCTCGATCAATCAGCCAACGTTTCAATGGTGGCCTGAGGGAACACGGCCCACATCGCCCATGGTGCCAACAATTCCAAGAACTTTCATAACAAAAAAACGACAGGAGGACTGAAGACTTGTTTTCAAGGCGACAACTTAGGGATACCTGCACACTGTCAACTCGGAAGCAGCTCAGCTCCAAGTGTTGGACCAGTATCGAATGACTGTTGCAGATCCGTGTTGTCGATAGACTGGTCTTCCATGAGCGGTACCTGAGTGGATGTACCTTGCAGGAAACAGTGGAAATGAGCTGCAAGTTGCGCAATTTATCTTCCAATTCAGGACACAGTCAGCACATCTGGCGCATGCGCACTCGCCAGCAATGTCGCTGTTTTCTCGTCCAAAAGGTCGACCGAAAATGTGCAACCTGAAAATCAATTGTGCTATACATTGTTTTTTTTTGCTTTGTTGAATGCATATTCCTGGGCAATCTTCGCTCTACATTTTGTGGACTCAGGCCAAAACGTTGATGGTACTGAACATCGGTTCTGGCTGGGAGTCATCTTCCTGGAAACCCTGCGAAACTGGTGTCTACGGAACCAATGCGGAACCAATGCGAAAATGCCATTGTACATTTCTGTTGGAATGCAATTTATTTGTCGTAGTGAAAAGGTCCAAAAAATTCAATTTCCAAGCTTGGAATGACATTTCCACGATGGGATTGAAGCGAACATGAATAAAAAAACGCCGGTCATGGTTTGCCGATCATGCAACATTAAAGGCTCTGCATTGTTTAGCATCAATGGTTTGCAGTTTGTTGTTCGCCAAAACCATGTTGATCTTGAAGCAACTGCGGAAACCTGTAGATAGGATCGGATGTTTTCTGCAAAACCTCGAACAAATGACTGCCAGGCCTTCAGAACAAGTCACATTCGAAGAGCGTTGTATTGTTTTTAATTGTTTACCTACCACCCAAAAAGACACACCATTTTTGTTTTTTCGAAACCACGTGTATGTATAAATTAAATCCAAAATTCCAGGGCACGTTTCCGCAATTTTGTAAGGACCAAGAAAACCACTTTGTTCCTGTGCGGACTTTTCATAAAAACCAAGTTCATGAAGACATATTTTGATTGTATCCATCTTCAAACATATGTACCACGTGCACAAATATCTTCATTCGACAAATACCGGGGTTCGACAACAATGAGTTTTTGGTGAAAATTTGAACCAGTTCATTGGTTGTTTCTGGATCACGCGCATACGGGCCCTGTTGCAAAAGGAGTTGCACATCAAGCGTGTTCACATTACAAATGCACGCTCCCAGCAAATACAACTACAAAGCGATGCTTATGGTTGATCACGTCGATGAATCTGGAAAAATAACACAAATGAATTTCAAACAGCGCCATAACAGCACTTCAGACCAAGGAGGGGGACGAAAGCGAACTTCAGCTAAGCAAAAAAAATGTATAGCAAAACAGAGTAGCCAGGCTGATGGAAGATATGGACAAGGTCCACTAATTGTGCCACGAGAACCAAAAACAGACACGCACGCGAGACCAACACGAGTTCTTCCGCTGGGAATGTACATAAGCAAGCACACAAGTTTACAAAATGTAGAAAAAAATGAATTGTACAAACAATATCAAGATTGGAGAAAATAAAGAAGTCAAACTGTGCCACAACACAATAAGGCTGATTTATTCTGCTTTTGGGCCTACGTTAGCTGCCAAGAAACCCATGCGCAACGGCTTACAACAAAACGTGCAGAAGCAAGCGCGCTCTTGTTGAAAGCGGAGAATGGCTGTGACACTTCCCAGAGCCGCGTTTCCAGGCTGTGGGCTTATACAAGCGTGAAGCTTGAAAGACAGGCTTGTGTGAAAAAAATGGTTGGGGACGCCAGATCATCTGTTCTGTTTGTAATGGACACTTGTCCAAAGACAAAAGATGGACACTTGTCCATGAACACACTGGTCTTCAGCAAAGCGACTGTGTTGCTTACTGACTTTACGAGAGATCCAGTCCGTCATTCAACTACAAGCAGAAACCACTGCAATACGAATAAGATTGCCAAAGAAAATCCGTTTGTCTTCTCTTCTGTCCACACCATGTGGCCGACCTTCCCCATATCCTTTTTGTCTGACTACAATTGCGAAAGAAACTCTTGCCAAACTGAAGATTTACCGGCAAGCCGGTAAATATGAACATGCCAACTTCCCAACTCAACGTCAGACCAAAATATTTCTATTTGTGGATGAAACTTAAGAGCTCACGTCAAGACAAGCGGCAGAAGATCTTTTTTGCTGGATGCTGCTTGAGTGCCATGAATCTTCAGCAGTTCGCTCTTCAGTCAGCTAGGTCAGTATGCAGTTTCGTACCAAGCTAATTCCAAAAGCACTCAATTTCTTCAATCGAACATTGTTTGACAAGAGAGAGTTTCACACCAGCGATAGAAAACAGCAGTGAGTAAACGAAAATATGCTCTCAGTCAAAAGTAGTTAACCAAAACTCTATCCCGGATCCCATAGTCAAAGGGGTTAAGCACTCTTGTTTTGGCGGATACATAAATTCTCGTGCCAGTATGTGTGTGGCACAAAACCCAGCTTTCGACTCTTCACATTGCTCTGTCTTCCATTCAATTCCAGGCACTTCTAAATCAGCGTGCCACGCGCTCTGATTCGTTCTCATGTCGCTTCGAATTGGGAACGCATCCAATAAGTTCATGCTTTGCAAAATTGACTTCTCCTCCGTGGAGCTCCTGACTTCACAACAAGCAAAGCTTCTTGAACTAGAAGATGGCCGTAACACGGATTGCAAGGGGTATTTCTGCTACAAAGGACCTCTTTTTCACACTGATGGGCACCTATCAAGGGGCAGGGATGGACTAGTACCGTTTTGCACATGAATATCAGCAACTAGCAAGCCAAACTCAACCAGCCAAGGTGCTGAAAGTGTCACATTCTCTTCATCTCACCCCATCTCACCTTCAACAAACAACAACAACAACAACAACAACAACAACAACAACAACAACAACAACAACAACAACAACAACAACAACAACAACAACAACAACAACAACAACAACAACAACAACAACAACAACAACAACAACAACAACAACAACAACAACGCCAACAACCACGACGACAAAAACGACGACGACAAAAGACGACGACAACAACAACAACAACAACAACAACAACAACAACAACAACAACAAGACCAACAAGACCAACAACAACACAACCAAACAACACACAATGTGGAAAACATTGCAGACGTGAATGCGATAGCACCAGCACAACACAACACAATGTAGGAAATATTGCAGAGATGAAGGCGTCAACAAACAACAGTACAAACAGCACAACAACACATCTGATGTCAAACTTGAATTGTGTGGTGGCGAACATCGATGTCAGCGAAAGCTTGCAATGAACTACAACGAAGGGACGCGGCTCTTTTTCATTGCAGGCTTGGTACTTTCGGACCTTCATGGATGTTAGTGGAAGCTTGGCGACGAATATAATCAACTGGACACATGCCTACCACCCCTGTCCAATTTATTCCCATCTCTCCTCCTGCCCAAAGGATTACTGTCTCCAGTCCAAGGTGCTACCTCGTAACCCTCCGCCTCCTCTTTCTTTTCTATGGTTAAATTTTTGGAATTCACACCTTCCGCTTGCATGTTACAATGGCCGTACGCTGACAGATGAGCGTTCTGCCCGGTACAAGCAGCATCCAGAGAAAAAAATTCCCAGTGGTTTAGAGTGGAAAGTATTGTTTCGACGTGAACTAATCGCAGTCCAGTGCTTTTTTTTTGCGCCTTAGCCGATCGAGCACGAAGCCGGTCATAGATTCTTTTAACCCCCAAAACGAAGAAACAGAAATACCCAGGTATCTAGCTGAAAAGGTGAAACATACGCGTCCCAACCCTCTGCTCTCAGCCGTTCTCCTCATAGAAATAATGACTTCCCATCGACTCTTTCTTTCAAGACGCCAATAGAAGGGCATCAGATAAAAGTGCAATAGGTCTACTCGAGTTGACGAGGAGTGACCACGCTCATCTTCCCCCATCCAGAGCCATATGCCAAGCGAAAGACCCTCCCTGTTCAGCTCTTTTTTTTTGGCTGGTTGCTGCATGGCTCAACGTCTCTGTTGTCCGGGCGGTCGCCCTTCTGTCAGCTACGAATGGGTGAAGATGTCGCAAAAGCATTGGATATAAAACACCAAGTCAAGCAACAGCGAAAACTAAAACAAACCAAAAACCAAACCACGACGCAGCCTCCCAGAGAGTGCAAGGGGCGGGTAAAGGTGGCCTGTTCCTCGGACGGTAGATCAAGGGCTGGTTGGCGACGCCGAGAGCACGCATGTCAACCGTCCGAAGGGGAAGGCACCGCTTGTTCCAAAGGATGGAAGGTGCTGCGTAACTATGAAACGTCCACATATATTGAAGAACTTGCGACGAAACGCTCTGCCTGGTGAGAAGACTTGCTGAAAGTTGGCATTAAGCGTATAGTGAGTGAGATCAACAACGTTCTGAAGTTGAGGAATGCTTCTGAAGCAGCAATGAGCCACAAAAGAGCGACTCAGCAAAGAAACGGGTGAAACGAATGGCAGCAAGAAGGGACGGGGCACAGCAAGGTCAGAACATTGAAAGGAAAGAGTCAGTCTGACCCTCAATGAACGAGGCACTGACAGGAACCTTGGAGCACCGTCGACCAACCACAGTACAGACCATCTCATCTCGTATTAGAAAGGAGAAACACGAGAGGTACTGGGAAAGGAGCACGTAGGAGAAGACGGACGAGCAAAGGAGCCCGCAACGAAAGAAGAGAAGAATTGTCCAGAGGGAACCATTCGACTCTTGAACGTAGTGCGGGGACCTAGACTGGCCGTCGGACTCCTACATGCTCGAGGTAAGAAGAATGAAAAGGATGACGGAAGCGAGAAGAGTGACCTCTGAGCCGTCCTCCATCTGCAAAGACGGGACGGATGACGGGTCTTAAATTGTAGAACGCAGATGGTCAACTCTCCGGACGAAGCAACGAAAACGCAAAGAAGAGACCAGGTACTGGTAATCGACCAACGGTGGATCTTGTTCTCGTACATCAACTGGGAGACGAGAACGAGAAAAAAACCAGGTCTTGGAACATTCCAACAAGAACTCTAAGGTCAAGTAGGAGGCTTCACTCTCGTACTTCAGCCGCAAGGCCAGAACGAGAGGAAGCCTTTTTTTTTATCTTTGCTGCTTGGGTTTGCCACAGTCAGATCGACTTCAGTCAGCGATCTGTTGAAGCTGGTCCGTGTAGCAGGGAAGATTCGATCCAGCCCAGTTGGTCTGTTTGCGGGCTAGAAGAGCAACGTCTTACCAACAGTGCCACGGAGACACCTACCGGAACGAGAGGAAACCAGGACTGGGACCGCTGCCCCTTCAGAGTGCGCCAACCATTGTAAGCGAAGCATGGCGCGATCACTTTGGATCTGTCTACGGCGGGTCGGCCCGGTGGTAGAAAGGAAAGACAGGACAACAAGCCAGGAGGAAGAGGCTCGAGACCTTTCTAAATGGAAGGTCTGGGTGCCAATATGACAATTATTTTTTTGTTTTTTTTCTCTTTCCCCATAATAAAGAGAAGAGCCACTTAGACGTTTCTAAATGAAAGATCCAAGTGGCAACTGAAAGGTATGAGCCAGGTGGAATATTAGATGGGGTGGCTTGGAAACGGCCCATTATGTTGCGATAAAGGTCTCTAACTCTGGTTTGTAACATGGCGGGTAAAGAGGCGCTCTTTCAGCTTGGTTTATTAAGAGTCCAGTTCAGCCCAAATGTCTTCAGCCGCTATCGTTCTTCGCATGAAGAGTTCAGTAGGTAAGGTGCTACCCACAGTATGCATGGTCATCTGCACGCCACATGTTCCTTTTCTGTCTGGCCGGCAACAGCGAATTCTCTACTTCCAGGCTGCCTGGAAGAAGGAGACTGACTACCACTCAACAAGTTAAAAGCAGGGTGCCAGCCCATGGAAGCTTTAGACATCATGAAAAATAATCGAGGAAAGAAGTGGACGAAGGTCCTTGTGTCCAATATTAGCCAATACACATTTCTTCAGGGGCCTGGCGATGATATGAAAGATGAACTTCGTACTGATGGTGATCCTATTGCGTGGCTTGGAGTATTGCACAGAACCAGCTATGGCAGTTACGGCAGCCAGCTCCACCCTTAGAATTTCCTGGTGAACAAGGAATGTTTATTGACATGTATGCCTAAGTTCGAGAGGAAGAACAAGTCATATCTCTTCAATTCACCCGTAGTCAGCAAGATGTATCCATGAAGAGGAAGCAAGTCGACGGTGGTACTGCTGTTGTTGTTGTTTTTCCCGCCGGTGCCGTGCGCGCTTGAAGCTCTGACGGTCATCAATCCTTTTGTTTAGATTGTCCATTCCCACGTATGAGAATATAAGTGAAACAGATATATAGGTGTCACCAAAAAACACACCAAACAAAAAAACAGCAACACCAAACCACCACAACCAAAAGCCCAGAAATCAACAGGGACACCTAGTAAGAAAGTGAAACACTACGCTTTCAGAAAAGTCCCCATGCCTCTCAGTACTGCTCCGCAATGAAGTTGCAAATACCACTCATAGATGTCCCATATAACCCAAGTCCGTAATCCCTTCCATGTAACAATGGTCCAAGTCGTATTGAGCCACACCCGGGGTTGGAGGTTCCTCTCAGTACTGCTCCACGATGATGTAGCAAATACCACTGAAGGTGCCCCACATACCTCTCAGTACTGCTCCGCGATGATGTATCAAATACCACTCATAGATGTCCCACATACCGAATGTCATAACTCCTGCTTCCATAGTTCATATGACTCACTGACGAAACTGGTAGAAACTGGAAGAGGCTCCTTCCTTTCCACTGTAGTCCAGTAATAGTCCCCGACAACGATGAAAGGGTTAAAAGCGTGCTGCTTTCCAGTCTGTATTGCAACGCTGAAGTTCTACCATCGGCAGAGTGCCTGTTGCATGCCCATTGCCTCACCTGATACATCCGTGTCGGTTGTCCACCAACACTTGGTAGGTTCACCCACGTGGTGGCTGATGAAGCCACGCAAGGTATAGACCCTAATGGCTAAGAGAAAAGCCTGGAAAATTCCTTTGGTTCCCCTGTGGCAGAGAAAAACCCTGACCACACTGACAGTAAATGGCGCCGGTTTGGACAAACCAGCAGTAGAAACAACCCTATCATGGACGATGTCTGTGGCACGCCCAATGGGGTGATTTCTGGTTTTCATCTCTGACCCGAGGGCCAAAGAGTCTGAGGTCCACGGCTGACGCCAATGTGGAGTCTCTCCTAACCTCCCTCAGCAGCATTGCAGCTTGTTACCATTTTAGTTGCATGCATGTTGTTCATGCATCATATGTCCCCAAGCGAAAACTGCCATATCCAAGCGCATGTTGCCTTTACTGCCCGATCACAGTCTGCGGTAGCAGAGGTTCAAGAGAGCAGCACCAGGTCGCAGCCCTTTCACGACAGGGTGCTGTTGCTCATACCGTGGTAATTGGCCAACTTCTTTCGAGAGATAGATAGATGCATGTTGCAGAGAGTGCCGGGCTGTGCGTTGAGGAGCTTCCCTTAGACCCACTGCGGTGAGACCCCCGCTGCCTTAGAGTGATCCCTGCGCTTTCCTCTGCGCTGACGGGTGCACGTATGGCTTAGGCGCCCGGGGGCATCCTGGATTGTAGCATCCACGGTGAAGGCTAGCAAGGCGGCAACCTCTATGGTGCACCGCGTTGGGAGGGCTCCAGAACAAGTAGGAGGCCAAGGTGTTAAGTAGACACTGGTGGCACGCCGTCTGGCACCTCGATGTGGCACCATTGATGGTCACCTGGATGCTATCACAATTGTATTGCTCACCCAGCCTTGCACAAACGTGCATTGCACCCAACTTATTGGCAGCTCATATCGCAGCATAGCACGGTAAAGGCAACAGCGCCCAGCCGTGCAGTTATGTAATACCAAAACCTGGGATATTAATTGGAGATGAAAGAGGAATGTCACATCTGGTGAGTTGTTGCTTGAACGCTTAGGGTTGCACCAATGTCAAGGTAGCAACCCAACTGGGAGTGGCTCCACAAAGGTTCCACTACTAGCACTGCACCCTCGCACCGATGATAGTGTCTCCGTGAGAGTTCCACAGGTAGCAAAACACCCTTGTATATGTAGACATCGGTGGAATTCAAACCCTACTCAAGGCCCCTTCGTCACAAGAATGGCCCTGCATTGAGGTCATTTGATGGTTGTCTCCTTAGCAGAGAAAGTCACTCACTTTACAGTGTCCTTCCGATCTGCCAAGGTGGTCATAGTGCAAGTCTCTCAAAAGCATCACCATTCTTGACAGGACCAGTTTCCTCTGTCAGGAAAAACAGAAGTCCACGCAATGCTGAAAAGGTCTGAAAGAGGAGGTTCCTTGATAAGGCAATCTACCAATGGACCTTCACACCCAGAAATCTGTTGGGCATAAGGCGTGACTGAAAGAATGGTTGAGTGTTCGCTGATTGTTCATTCCCTGAGGGGGCACCGTCGAAACACGTCGTCCGCATCAGATGCTTCTGGTGAAGCTGGGAGTGAACAAGGGTGGTCGGTAGTAGGACCCCCAGGAAAGCGTGCAAGTAAAAACTCCTCCCTCGAACCATGAGCAGAACCCAGGTAGGCTCCAGCACTTTCGTGGGTTGCAGGTTATAGGACAATTAGGTTGATGGTAAGGGAAACAGTTCCCAGCCAACAACTGCCATACCACTCCAAACCAATGAATAAAGACAACAGCGTCCAGTTCACTTGAGAAATTCGCTAGTGATTGTTTGAACCAGAATGGCTACTTGAGCCAAGTGGCTTGAGTCCAAGCCTCGGAATTCTTGGGGAGTCCCGTCAAGTGTTCCTTCTTCTTCGCATAGCACAAAACCTCTTGTCAGGTCTGTTTTCTGGAGGGGTAACTGTACGCAGCGACAAGACCAGCGAGAAGAGATCCCTCAGGCAGCCCGATGGTGGAGCTGGGCATCCCACTGACCTTAGAGCCCGGAGATCGTTTGAGCATCAGAAGTCACTCAGCGAGCGCGTAACCACCAGCAGTAATCAGCGTCAGATGAGGTGGCAGCGCCTGTTGAGGCAGTTGGCATCCCCCACTCATCAAGAGACCATGCCTTCAACGGGTGAGTAAGCATGTGCCGCAACCCCATCTGTGGAGAGAGGCCACCAATCATGCTTTTTGACCTGGTACTGCGATGGTAAATTAAGATGGACTAGTGGAGGGGAAGGCGGCACTCAATATGACGCCACTGGAAGCAAGGTTTGCATCAATGTCCGGGAGGGGGCGGGCATCCCAACTCACGAGGAAACTCGCCCTGTGCTGCACCGTCGCTTGTTGGCACCATGCTCTGTGGACGGACCGCTGGTTAGTGGGCAACTTCCTGTCATTCTCGGGAGAGAAATCACTACTGCTGCCCATGGGATGCCACAACAATTGTCGACCGATGCGTAGTTGAAGATAGTGAGGCTAAACAGGCACATGAGAGGTCTGACACCCTTCTCCTGCTGGCGACTTTGAGCATGCTGCACAGCGGCAACATACGCCCATATCGTGCCACATAATCCCGACAAGTCGCCTTAATGCTGAGAAGGTCCTGTGAGCTTTAGTAGTAGCCTAGGAACAATGGAATCTGTCTGCGGCAGAGGAATCGCGGAAACCTCAGGCACCAATGGAAATGGTGTGCATCATTATCTACGCGGGCCACATGATGTAGTAACATTGGAGCACAAGTACCCGGTTTGGACATCGTCAAATCACCCCAGGAACTTCGACTTCTCAAGCAGGGAGTTAACCAAAAGTAACATACGGTTCGATGCTTAATCTTTGACAGATCTTGAGGGCCGTCCACCTCACAGGGAACCTATGGCGGTTACCCCATAAAATAGGATGGACTGAAGCTCTTCAGGATCCAGCATTTTGGTCTTACCAATCTAAGGAGTTGTGGAAAACTGACAACGTGACAAGATAGGTAGCCATTGCCTGCCATTGGCAAGATTCTGCCATCCACCATGCTGATAAGAAGACAATTCGGTCCTCCAAAACGCAGACCGCCTGTGGCCAATCAATCAAGCCCAGAGCAGGGCCAGAGGTTTGTCTCTGCATGCAGCCCCTTGTCGAGGAGCAGCATCCTCGGAGAAGAAGTACTCGAGGTCCCCCATGCTTGTGCACAAGCACTAGTCAGACCTGTAGGTTGGCGCTGACTGTGGGAGAAGGAAGTATGACCAGTATGTTCCAGGTCATCCCCCTGCTCGCTAGCACCTGATTGTACATTTAAACATGCCACTCCCATGTGGATTGCCTGAAGGCAAGGCAGTGTCCCAATTCACCGGGGAAAGACAATGTTGCTGGCGGTCATTTGTGCCTCGAAACCTTGGGCAACTCCAAGTTTACCTGTGTCCAAGCACTGTTGCTGGTATCCACCACAAGAATTGACGTGTAGGTTCTCGAGAGAGCTCCAGAGAGTTGGCTCTGACCATCCAAGGCCATCGGAGCTTTCCGCATGTAAGTTTCACTACAAGCTTTTTGGTGCTCTGACAGTGGGTCCAACACTCTCCAATTGGCTCGGACATCCCCATTCTGTTGCTAGAGGTCTGCAAGCAGGAGAAAGGATCAGGTAAGTCCACCGACTTGCTAAGCACATTTCAACCCTGGTACGCAAGCAGGACACCTGTGCCAACTTGCTATCTCATGTGCCTGAGAGTGAGCTCCCCTATTGCTTTGCCTTCACCAACTTTGGTGAAGCCCAGTGTTTCCGCAATGGACACGGCACCAATTTGCGTGGAGCCTGCTCAGTCACCTCAAGAACACACCAGAGACGCGTTAATCGAAATGCTATCTCATGCGCCTTATATAGTCCAGCTTAGTGTTGTACATTCACCAGCTTGGTAAATCACGATATTTCCACAGTGGACACGGCCTCAATTTGTGAAAAGCCTGTCCTGCCAACTTAGAGGCAAGCCGGAATTACCAGTGGATCAGGAAGAATCGACTGCATTGTTGGTGTCCATATGTCCCACTGCCTTCATCAAATGAGGCAGAGTTGAAGAACCTGTAACGATGGCTAGGTAACTACAAGACCGTTCCCCTTTTTTGTACCTCCAGAAGACAACCTCCGCGTAATGCACCAGGTGCCCTTAAACGGTTGCACAGGCTGATTGAAACTTTCCCGACTGAGGATGCACAACATCCACCAGAGTGCAATACCTCCAAACCACTGTCCAGAGTAAGCGTGGGTGACTCTTCTCATACGGATCAAGCGGTCACAACATGTTACACTACGGTGGAAGTTCTGGACGAGCTTCTCTGATCATGTACCAGTCAGGCCACAGTAAGGTCCCGCACCAAGGATCAAGCTGTGTTGCATAGGGACCACACCTGAAAGAGGGTAAGTATTGACTGTTTCCAGCACCAACATACCCCTACTTACAAGTGGATAAAGGCAACAGCGCCCAGTCCACCAGAGATAACAGGCAATATTCTCAATCAGAGTGAATGGCTCAATTGGTATAGGATGGACAACAATCAGGTTCCTTGCAACCCGTAGTAGGCAGAAGGGGCCACCGACTCCTGATTTGAGCCTGCTCCTCCGTCCATGTCGGCCAGTCAGTAAATGCTGATCACACTTATTCAATGAACTGGGAGCCGCAAACTCATCAGAAAAGTCATTTGCCAGGTGTATATTTGCTTGGGTAAAGGCGAACGTGCGTGCTCTCAAGCACCATGGAATCGCATCTCACTCTCCCCGACCATCGCACTGACTATCTCTAAGTGGATAAAGGCAACAGCGCCCAGTCCACTAGATCAATCTCCTATGGACGCCAACTCTATTGTACCGACACACGCCACTACCGGCAGAATATGCACTGTATCATTCGGGACTGTATCCAAGTCACGAGTGCGAGTTGGGCACTTGCAGGATGCGCGTGCGCTGCCCAACCGACAGAGTGGTGCAAGGAAGGAAGGCAGAAGGCCTCTATGTACACTGCTGTAGGGAGTAGAAGAGGTGGTAGATATCCTGAGGCTGCTGCCGTATTTGTTAGTCATCCAGCCAGCGAAAAAATGCAAGTGGACCGTTACTGGCCACACATGGGGTCGTCTCTCACGTCCGGTGGACGTTTGCGTCCTGAAAGTCTCCTACTGTGTGTGTCAAACCTGTTCAACTAGATTCTCATGCTGATTTATCCATTGTCATGACAAAGCATCGAGCTGATCAAGTCCATGGAGGTACAGAGTACTGACCCATTGACTCTGGGACCGTGCAACAGCTTGACCTGCAAACCATGTCTGACAATTCTTCTACTGCTGTTGGACTCAGCGCCAGTGCGGTCCCTTGTAGGAGTTCTCCAACCACCTGGATTCTTCTGTGTAGTCATGTAGAAAGAGGCGTCTAAGAAGTGCATCATACGGAAGATCCGTATGAATACGGGAGGTCCGTATGCAGTCCAGACTCAATCCCTGATCATGGACCAGACAGATTCAAGTCCGGGCACTCATCAATTCGATCGAGCGTTTGGAAAGGGTCATCCGTAGAATCCGTTCTGGTAACCGTTCGAGTGTATGCATTCTTGTTCCAGGAAGACTGGAGGATCACCCTGAAGACATGAATTTCAGTAATCTCAGTAGGTCGTAGTAGTCCATGGTTGTCGAGAACTCTTTTCCATAAGTCATCGATGGGCGAAGAAGAGACCGCTTCCTGAGAAGAAGCAAGATATGTTCCTTTAGGAGACGCTGAGTCTGGTACGGTAGGTGTGGATTCACTATCTTTAGCACCTCGTAGAGAACCAGGCGGCGGAGATCCGATATCATAGCCTGAAAAGGACATGAGGGTATCCCGTACTTATGACAAAGGTACCACTTGCTTTATTGAGAGAGACTGAGGCACTCCGTCGATGCTTTCGTCAAAGAAAAGGGTTTGGACGCTCTGACACTTGAACCAAACAAAAATTCAACAACTCATAAAAAGTTGGTGAAACAACGAGGAAAATTCATGCCGTTGCAAGTCAACCCACTCACTCCATCTTTTAAAGTTCAAAATTGTAGGCACTTGTCTTGTCAATGGGAGCTAACTACGGATCCATGCACGTGAACTCAGTCTCGGCTGATTCCTACCGGCACATGCCACATTCCTCACATCAGAAACTCCAAATGAGTCTTTCTCCTGGCCAGCAGCTGACAAAATCAAGGTCTGCTACCTCAAGTTGAATTAACCCAACCTAGAAACCATTGTGGTAGCAGGCATAGAGTTCGCCCAGAGGTTCACACACGATGTCCAGTCCCGTTTCAGCGAGCAGAATCTGCTTGTTGAGAGTAGGCGACACAAAGATTGCACTCTGCCCTTCATAAGTGGAGAGAACAGCTTTAAAGAGAACCACAGGGGCAATGTCATCTTCTACTACCGGGATTAGCAGCCGTATATCCTAACTGGAGGCAGCAACCGATTCGGTCAGATTTTTTGAAAGGCACCAGGCCTGTATCAAAGTTATCCTGTACTAAGTCCTGAAAACGCCCTCGAAGGGTATCTTCAATATCTCGCTCAGATTTGGTCCAATAAGTTGATTTTCCTGCTGAAGATAAGACTATTGCCTCCCAGAATATACAATGTGGTACCACGGTTTTGCTGAACGTATGAATTGAGGTACAGTAGACGTTTCGATCCGATCGTCTTTCTGGCTAACGGTCGCCGCACAGCTGAATTGGGCTGAGCGACGTTGGGTTCGCACCTTGAAACGAACATTTGGCATTTCGCAGAGGTGTTTGCCACTTGCTTAAGTAGTTTCCGTTTACCATGTTCAAGCTAAGCCAGGGGCCGATCCAATTTTTGGGACTTTTTTTGGCCGCTGAGCAGAAGAATTCTTTTTGAAACGGCCCTGATTTTGGAACCATTTTGGTTCTTTTTTTGGGCCGGGAACACGACCAGGGAACGACTTTTTGCCATTGGCTCGATTATCTTGCACCGCAAGTTGGACCTGAAAAAATGCATTTTGTGGCTGAGTGCAGATGAAACAAGTCTTAGCAGTCAGAGTGGACGCTAAGAAGGCTGTGGGGCACATTGTTTCGAAGAAGTGGTGACCTACTGTGGGGGACCTTGGATCTGACGCACGTTTTCAAGTCAAAAAAAGTGCTTGTTTTTGGTGCCATGGAAGATATCACGAATGATGAGTATTTAGCCCGAAGCTAAAGCCCATCCATC